>PITA01032944.1:0-13352 GCA_004023965.1 Spilogale gracilis
AAAAAAAATAACACACACACACACACACACACACACACACACACACAAAGGGTCTTTAGGGGCAACTGGTGGAATCAGGCGGCCATGGGAATAGACCTAATCCCAAGGTCTCAGGACTGTCACAGCAGCTGCCTACCCATGCCTGAGAAAGCCCAGTGGGGACTTTAGTCCATGGTCCCTGAGTCTGCAGCTTTCTGCTGCTTGCACCACTGCTGGGGATGGGTGCACCCCCACTGGGAGCTGAGAGAGCCCAGTGCAGGTGCCTGCCAGAGGCCCCTTGGCCCTCAGCCTTCCCTGACCTGCAACATCACTGGGTCTGAGCATGCCTGGTGTGGGTGTGGGCTCCAGACAGCAATCCCAGCAATGGCAGCCACCAGGATCCGGCTTGCCCTTACCAATACTGCTCACTGTTTTAGTGGCACTGGGGTACAGAGATTAGCAGGGGCCTTGAGTGACCGCTGAGACAGTGCCTGCTGTGTACATCACCTGTTCAAGTTTGTGGTATTCAGCAGAGTTTGCAGGGGAAGTCTCTGTGTTCTGGACTATCCAGAGGGGAGCATACTGAGGCTTCTCTCTGAGGCAGAAGTCTGAGTGTAGACAGTTTACTTTGCTCTGACACTGTGAAAAGCCATAAAAAGAGGCCAAATAACAAACAAGCAAACAAAAAACCCTTCAGAGAATAAAAGCCTGAAAAACCAGTTTCCAAAGCGTCCAGCCCCTTCATAGGGGGTAGGGCTACTCAGCCCAAGCAAGATTGATTGAAAAACAACTTGGCAAGGCCCCTCCCCCAGAAGACAAGCCAAAAGAGTAAGAAGACAACCCTACAGGGTCTCCATAAAACTGTAAAACTCCAACATCAGGGAAAAACAATATATTAAGCTCCTGGTACTACCCTAAAACCTATATATTTCACAGATACAACTTTCATATTTTTTAAATTCATTCTCACAATTCTTCTTTTATTTATTAACCTACTTACCATTACAACTAGATATTTAATACAACATATTCCATAATAACTATTTAACTTGAACTTTTTTCATACATACATCTATTTCTTTTTTTTTTAGTATACATATAGCTAGAAGCTTCAAGGTAATCCTTTTTTTCCTATTCAATAATACCTCTATATATAAACCAGTTATAATTTTCCTATATCTCTGGAAAGCTGAATCTTTTAACAACGAAAATAATATATGCCTAGGAAGAACTGAAATAACCTTCCTCACCTACATTGATGGTTTATAAACACCTTCCAATGTTATTCTTTTGTCAGTGTTTCTGTGTATTTGTTTTTGTTTTTGTATATATAAATCTTATTCTAGAGGTTCATTTTGGCTGGGTGTTTTTTTTTTTTTCTTTTACTTTAGTCAGTCTTTTTGTTTGTTCATTTTTGTTTTTGTACCATATAAATATTACATTGGGGGCTCATTTTGGCTGGGCTTTTTCTTTTGTTTTCTCTTTTTCTCTCTTGTTTCTTTCTTTTCGGTAGTGACTTCCAATTGCTCCAAAACCTACCAATGGCCACATTGCCTGGATCATGGTTGATATATTCACCTATACATCCTCTCAAACACCTCTCACCAAAATGACTCAACACTGGAAAAATTCAGAGACTGTGACCTCTGCCACATAACTATTAGGTACAGACATAAAAAAATATGTCAGAAATGGAATTCAGGGAAACAATTATCCAGGAAATGACTAGATTGGAGAAAACCTTTAGTGGCAACATAGTACCTCTAAAAGCAGAAATGAGAGCTGATCTGGCAGAAGTAAAAAATGCTATCACTGAGAGCCAATCTAGTCTAAATACTCTAACAGCTAGGGTAAGTGAGGCAGAAGATCAAATTAGTGATCTAGAAGACAGACTGATAGAAAAGAAGAATCAGGAGGGGCCTGGAAAAAGAACAGCTTAGAATCCATGAAAACAGAATTAGGGAAATAAATGATTCCATGAAACATTCCAATATCAGATTATTGGTATCCCTGAGGGGGTGGAGACAGAGAGAGAAAACCAGAAGATATATTTGAAAAAATCCTGCAAGAAATGTTCCCTGAACTTGGGAACAGGAAAAAATGTTTATGTCCTAGAGGCAGAGAGGATACCTCCCCAAGATCAACAATACAAGAAAAACCTCATAATGCACATAATGGTGAAATTCATGAATCCTAAATTTAAAGAATATGTTTTTAGGGGATCTAGGTGGAAAATATTCCTTATGTAGAGAGGGGGGAACTATTAGAATAATGTCAGAGCTCTCCACAGAAACCTAGCACACCAGAAAGGGCTGGCAAGACATATTCAGGACACTACATGAGAAAAATATGCAGCCAATAATTCTTTATCCAGCAATTCTGACATTCAAAATAGATGGAGAGAAAAAGAGCTTCCAAGACTGGCAAGGTTTAAAAGATTATGTGACCACCGAGCCAACCCTACAAGAAATACTAAGGGGGGGTTCTATAAGAGGAAAGAACCCAAGAGTGACATAGAACAGAAGTTTACAGAGGCAATCTAAAGAAACAAAGACTTCACAGGCAACATGGTGCCAACAAAAATTCATCTTCAATAATCACTCTCAATATTAATGGCCTAAATGCTCCTGTGAAATGGCACAGGGTTTCAGAATGTTAAAATAATAGGACTCATCCACATGCTGTCTACAAGACACACATTTTAAATCTAAATATTCATCCACACTGAAGGTGAAGGGATGGTGAATCATCTTTCATTCCAAGGGGCCTCAAAAAAAAAAGCTGGGGTATGGATTCTCATATCAGATACAATAGATTTTCAGCTAAGGACTGTAGTCAGAGATACAGGAGGACACTACATCATTCTTAAAGATCTAACAATTGCAAATATGTATGCCCCCAACATGGGAGCAGCCAACTACATAAACCAACTGTTAAACAAAATAAAGAGTCATATGGATTTGGATACCTTAATTGTAGGGGATCTTAACAACACTCTCAGCAATGGACATATCATCTAAGCAGAAAATCAACAAAGAAACAAGAGCCTTGAATGATGCATTAGACCAGATGGACTTCATAGATATATACAGAATATTCCACCATATAAGAGCAGAATGCTCATTCTTCTCAAGTGCACATGGAGCTTTCTCCAGAACAGACCACACACTGGGTCACAAATCAGGGCTAAAACTATACCAAAAGATTGATACTATTTCCTGAATATTCTCAGACCACAATGGTTTGAAGAAGGAACTCAACCACAAGAAAAAGTTTGGAAATAATTCAAACACAGGAAGTTAAAGACTGTCCTGCTCAAGAATGTCTAGATCAACCAGGAAATCAAAGAACTTAAACATTTCATGGAAACCAATGACAATGTAGACACATAGGTCCAAAACCTATGGGATATGACAAAGATGGTCCTAAGGAGGAAATACATAGTCATCTAAACCTCACTTTACAAAAATTAAAAAATCCTTAATACACCAACTTTCCATACACCTTAAAGAACTGGAAAATCAACAACAAATTAAGCCAACCACACATAGGAAAGGAAATAAGATAAAAGCAGAGATCAATGAGTTATAAACTAGAGATACAGTAGAAAACATCAATGAAACAAGAAACTGGTTCTTTGAAAGAATTAATAAGATCAACAAAATATTGGCCAAACTAATCAAAAAAAAAAAAAAAGAGAGAGAGAGACGACCCAAATTAGTAAAATTATGAATGAAAGAGGAGAGATCACAACTAATACCAAGGAAATAGTAACAATCATCAGAAATTATTATTAGCGGTTATATGCCAAAAAGTTAAACTACTGAAAGAAACAGATGTATTCCTACAAGCCTATAAACTTCCAAGACTGAAACAGGAATAAATTGACAACCAGAATAGACCGATATATAGTAACAAGATTGAAGCAGTGATCAAAAACTTCCCAAAAGACAGGAGTCCAGGACCTGATGGATTCCCTGGAGAATTATACCAAACCTTCAAAGAAGAAATAATACCTATTTTCCTGAAGATATTTGAAAAAAATAGAAACAGAAGGAAGGCTTCCAAACTCTTTCTATGAAGCCAGCATTACCTTAATCCACAAACCAGGCAAAGACACCATCAAAAAAGAGAATTTCAGACCAAGATGGATGCCAAGATTCTCAACAACATCCTAGCTAATAGGATCCAACAGTGCATGAAAAAGATTATCTACCATTACTAGGTGGGATTTATCCCTGGCATGCAAGGGTGATTCAACATTTGGAAATCAGCCAATGTCATAGAGCAAATCAATAAGAGAAGAGAGAAGAACCAAATGGTCTTCTCAATGGAGACAGAAAAAAAATTTTTTTTGACAAAATACAGAATCCAGTCCTGAGTAAAATTCTTCAAAGTATATGGATAGAGGGAATATTCCCCAACTTCATAAAATCTATCTATGAAGAAACCTACCGTGAATATCATTCTCAATGGGGAAAAGCTGACAGCCTTCCCACTGAGATCAGGATCAAGAAAAGGATTCCAACTCTGGCCACTGTTGTTCAACATAGTACTAGAAGTCATAGCAACAGTAATCACAGAGAAAAATGAAATAAAAGGTATTCAAATTGGCAAAGAAGAAGTCAACCTCTCTCTCTTCACAGATGACATGATACTTTATACAGAGAACCCAAAAGACTCCACCCCCAAAATACTAGAACTCATACAGCAATTCAGTAATTGGGCAGGGTACAAAATCAATGCACATATATCTGTTATTTTCTTATACATTAACAATGAAAATATAGAAAGTGATATTAGAGAATTTATCCCATTTACTATAGCACCAAAAACCATAAGATACTTGGAATATGCCTAACCAAAGAGGTAAAGCATCTGTACTTGGGGAACTATAAAACACACAAGAAAGAAATTGAAGAAGACACAAAAAATGGAAGAAAATTTCATGCTCATGGATCAGAAGAATAAACATTGTTAAAATGTCTATACCGTCTTGAGAAATCTGCACTTTCAATGCCATCCCGATGAAAATTCCATCAAATTTTTTCAAAGCACTGGAACAAACAATCCTAAAATTTGTATGGAACCAGAAAAGACCCTTAATTGATAAGGAAATGCTGAAAAAGAAAAACAAAGCTGGAAAAATACTGCTGTGAGCAATCTGTACTTTCAATGCCATCCCAATGAAAATTCCATCAACATTTTTCAAAGTTCTAGAACAAACAATCCTAAAATTTGTATGGAACCAGAAAAGACCCCAAATTGCTAAGGGAATGCTGAAAAAGAAAAACAAAGCTGGAGGCATCAGGTTGACTGATTTCAAGCTTTATTACAAAGCTGTGATCACCAATACAATGTGATACTGGCACAAAAACAGACACATATACCAATGGAACAGATTAGGGAGTTCAGCTATGGACTTTTGTAGCAACATGGACCAGATTGAAGGAGATTATGCTGAGTGAAATAAGCCAAGCAGAGAAAGTCAATTATCATATGGTTTCACTTACTTGCAGAGCATAAGGAATAACTTGAAACACATTAGAAGAAAGAAAGGAAAAGTGAATTGGGGTAAATTGGAGAGGGGGTAAAGTATGAGAGACTATGGACACTGAGAAACAAATAGCATTTTGGAAGGGAGGGGAATGGGGGAATTGGTGAGCCTGGTGGGAACATATTGCATGGAGCACCGGATTTGGTGCATAAACAATGAATCTTGGAACACTGAAAAAAATGAAATAAAATTTAAATTAAAAAAATATAAAAAAATAAAGTAGAATAAATATACATAACTTATTAGCATGCAAGCTCCAAGATGGCATTAATTTTATTTTCCATGTATCCATGGAATTTGAAACAGATGATAGTCTCCATAATCATTTAATAAACAAATGACTTTAAGAAATATATACTATAAGGGGCGCCTGGGTGGCTCAGTTGGTTAAGCGACTGCCTACGGCTCAGGTCATGATCCTGGAGACCCGGGATCGAGCCCTGCATTGGGCTCCCTGCTCAGCGGGAAAGCCTGCTTCTCCCTCTCTCATTCCCTCTGCTTGTGTTCCCTCTCTGGCTGTGTTTCTCTCTATCAAACAAACAAACAAACAAACAAATAAATAAATAAATAAAAGAAATATATACTATAAACTAAGAACTAGATCTGAATGCAACTTTAACCACAGACCAATTACGTTGTGAAATTCTACTCTATCATTTATAAGTGGACTCAAAATATAGTTCCAGTTGAGTAGGAAAAAATGTAAACTGATAATCAGAAAATATGCATTCTAGAATGGTTCTTTTCCTCCTGCTCATTGCCGTTACCATTGTCAAAGTTGTAATCATCATCATCATTATCATTATCATCATCATCATCATCATCATAACAATTATTGAACAGCTTTTATCTGACATGTAATTTTTTAAGAGTTTTTGACATACTATGTCATTTAATATGATAATTCCCTGATGAGGTAGGTGCTATCATTCTTGACCTCATTTTATAGATAAGAGGCCTTGAGAATTAAGTTGTGCAATGTCACACTGGTAGCAAACTGCACAATTGGGTCTCAAATTCATGATTCTTCAGTTTCAATACTAACATTCTTTTTTTTTATTGTTACTAAAAATTTTTTTCCAGTGTTCCAAGATTCATTCCCCATTCTCCACACTCAGTGCTCCACGCTTTAGGTGTCCCCAGTACCCACCACCAGGCTCTCCCATCCCTCCACCCCCCTCCCTCCAAGTCCCTCAGTTTGTTTCTGTGTCCAAAGTCTCTGTTGTTTCGTTTCCCTCCCTTAACCACTATTCTTATTACCTTGCATGGGCAAATCATTTCCTTTTATTTATTTTTTTTGCCAAAATATATCTCTTTAAAAATCAGAGGTTGAACATTTTTTAGATGATTTCTTTGTACTTTTATATTACGTAATTTCATTCCAAAGATTTTCCCTTTTATAGATTGTGATCTACATTTGGAAATATGATTTTTAGGGGGAAAATACTATACCTACACTCTAGAGTTAAGCATTTTGGAATCTGATATTTGAATTCATTCTAAATTATTGCTGAAAAAATGAGATAAACCAGTCATGTTGTACACTGTTGAAACACTTAAACAAATGAAATTTAGAGATCTATAAAGAAGAATGAAGAATTATTCTGTGAACTCATCTCTACTTCTTTCTCTGGCTGAGAAAGCAAACAGGTAGTATAGACTAGGAGGGAGTATATCAATTACTACCCTTCACTTCTGTGGCCACTCACTGAAGATGTTTAGTTGATTAGCCAAATAAGGAAGGAACAACCTCCTTAAAATGGTTTGCCTTGGTTAACAATATGAAAATATTAGCTTACAGATTCACACTAAATTAATATTAATGCAAGTGAAAGGGGACAGATGCCATATATATCTTCAATAAAATAAATATATTAACTAATGTATTGCCATATTTATACCTTTTCCATAGAATTTTATATTTTATATCATTTGATTCTTTTTTTTTTAAGATTTTATTTATTTGACAGAGAGAAACACAGCTAGAGAGGGAACACAAGCAGGGGCAGTGAGAGAGGAAGAAGCAGGCTTCCCGCCCAGCAAGGAACCCGATGTGGGACTGGATCCCGGGTCTCCGGGATCATGACCTGAGCTGAAGGCAGTCGCTTAACCAACTGAGCCACCCAGGCACCCCTATCATTTGATTCTTATTGCCCTGTACCACACCTTCTATTCATTCAACAGTCAAATATGATAATGCCATTATACAGCTGTAAAAACTGTGGCTCAGAAACTTTGAAAGGTTCAGTGATTTCACTGAAAATGATACATCTAATAGTGACAGATCCAGAATTCAAATTCTCTATTCCAGAACATAAAATCCATGTTCTCCCCTATCACTGTTTTTTGTTTTTTTGTTTGTTTGTTTGTTTGTGTTTGTTTTTGTTTTTGGCTTTGGGTAGTCAGCCATCTCCATACCAGCTGCAATAATTTTTGTCCTTACAAATGTTTGTATTCCAATGTCTCACATATAATATGATTGCTTAAGGACTCACAATGTACATTCCCATACACACTATATTATTGTGGTTACATCACTAAGCTAGTTTTAAAAAAACACACGTGCCTTAATTAAAGCATTTAAAAACCTAAAGAGAAGATATATTTACAATATATTTACAATAGTCTACTAAAAAAAAATTCCTTGTTGGGGTTCCTGTGTGGCTCAGTAAGGTAAGCATGAGATCCTTGACCTCAGCTCAGTTCTTGATCTCAAGGCTGTGAGTTCAGGCCCCATATTGGGGTCTACATGGGGCTGGGAACCTACTTTAAAAAAAAATCCTCATATAATTGGACCTTCAAAGTTCCAACCCATGTTATTCATGAGCCAACTGGATATTTATTGAATTTAATAAGTGAACTAAATATTTTATGTGAAACTCTCTGATGAGTTCCACTCAGGGACACCAGACAGTTGCCTGTCTCTGTTACATAGCACTTTTGTTCTCACAGCTTGCAATTCTGGAAAAGCACTCCTTTAGTTATCTAGCTCTTTCTCTTCTTTGTATATAATCTATAGCAAAATATGAGACTAATGACAACTATTATTTATAATACAACTACTAAATATAGCATAGTGTTAGGTATTTTGTACCCATAATCTCATTTAATCTATACTAAAACTCTTAAGATATGTCATTAATTCTCTTTTACTGAAAAGGAAACTGATTATGAGAATTTTAGAAGCTTTCATAACATCAGTTTGTTCTTGGAAGAATCTAGGTTTTTTTTTTTTTTTTTCAGAATCTCGTTTTAACCTAAGTTTCTTAAATTGTAAAACTTCATACTCTTTCTACTACATCAACTGACACGTTCATAGGTGATAATTATAAATCAACACATACCAAAATGAATAAATCAAGATTTACTTTCAAAAACAAATTTCATATGCATAGCTATCCATTCTTGACAGTTTGTACCAAGGAGTAGGACATAAGCTGAGGAGTGAGGATAAAAATTCTCTAAGTAGAGACATATGATAAGTTTCTGAGACAGAAACTTGCATTGGTATAAAAGAAGGTAGTGATAATGGCAGAAGAAAAGAGTCTTTTGGGTTTCTAGCCCTAATTTTAATTCTTAAGTGTTACACTGCAATGGAAAAATATGTCCCTTATTTACAGGTAGAGGATAGGGTTGCAGATTCAGACAAGGGGGGGGGGGAGAAAAGACTAGAAAATACCTCCAAACTCCAACTTCTGAAAACAAAAGAGGAATGAGAACTGCTGAAAGACAGCATATCATTTAAGCACAAGTACTTAGGAATCAGACAGACTGATATTTAATATGTAGTTTTTCAAATGTTTAGTTGGATTACTTTTGGAAAATTACATAATTTCTCCAAGCCCAATTTATCAATCTGTAAGATATAAAAAATAATAGTACCTACAATATTAGACCATTATGAAGAATAGATTATGAATACAAATAACTTAGACAAAATCTAATATAGGATAAGTAATAAAGCTTAGCCATTATGGTGATGATGATGATGATGATTACTATTGTTTTGTTATTGCTATCACTCTATTACAATGGTATCCCAGGATTTGTGGAAGTCATTTATGTGTAAGGGATGCAAAGACATCATATGCAATACTTGCAGTAAGAATTCATATAAGATTTTTTTTAATGTTCTCTGAGTACTTAGAATACTGAGAAAAATACAAAGGCAGCCAGGAGGAAATCTGGAATGGGACCCTAAATTTGTTCAGATGTTCCATAAAGTCAATTAATTATTTGACAAAATCATGAGCTTACTTCAGCATTAGCAAGTGTTCTAAAAAGGCAATAAAATAGGGTTCTAACACTTTCAAATTACCAAATATTTCACATGCCTGAAGAAATGGTGAAAGGAGATATGCAACTATTTTAACTAAATATGAGCTTACATAAGATGTCAGGATTTTTTTTCACTGCCAGTGTATAGAAACTTGTTTGCCTCTTACCTCAGATATAAACACATTCTGATATCCTGCTCTTGATCAAAATTATAAGATCAACTTGTAAAAACTTTCATAAATTATGCTGTAATCATAGTATCATTAATTTGAGAAGTGACATTTGAGATTGTTTAATGTCTGGTACAAATGATAGACAAAGCCAGGGAAAGCAAAATACTAAAAGTACCTATATATTCAAGTTGCCCAGCAGCTTTTTAAATTTAGTGGAATGTTCAGTCAGCCTTTATTTAAGGTAATATTTTTTGAAAAAGGGGAGTGATAGCCCACATACTGTAAAAGTACAAATATTATTTCCTTTCGACACAGCTTTATACTGTCCCCACCACAAATACACCAAGCAAACAACAACAGATTAGTTAGAGGTCTTTCATTTTTTTTTGACAGTTATGAAAATGGAATGCAATTGTGCAAAAAGAACAATAATTTTAGCTGAATGTCATTTGGTTCATTTAAACTGGAAATCAGGGACATTTTTAACAAAGGTTTTGAAACTTCTTTTGAAATCAAGAAGCTGCTGTGCACAGATAAGAGGAGAGGTTTGAGAATTCCCTATCAGAAATTTCAAGAATTTTTCCATCTGCCTGTTCACATTAACTGGTAATTATCCAGAAAGGCACATAATAGTGCAGAAATGACAGAAGCCAACAAAGGTTTTCCTAAGATATGTAAATTGTCAGTGATCATCAAGGTGCAACAGAAAGACTTTCTATAGCACAATTATTTATGCCAGTTCAGTTTGCTTTTAGGTAACAGTGATGGTCTGCCACAGAGAAGCTCCTTATCATGGGTCCTGCACATTAGCTTCCAACAGTCACTAGGAAAATATGGCAAAAACATTGTTTAAAACCCTGTGATTATCCCTTATTCAGAGATTGTTTTCTGAAAAATAATATTTTGATGATCAGGCTGTCACGTTAAACAATAAAACTTTTCTTTAATTTTCCAGCATGCCACATCTATTAGAGTTAATATATACATATGAGTTTGATTACTATGAATGTGGAACTTATAAAGACCTTATAGACAATCAATTTATACATCCCCTTGATATACTGTTAAGGTTTGAGGGGACTTCTTTAGTGTACATTCCAATATATCTTCTTTACAGAGCCTTTCCTGGTCCATTAAGATATCCTAGGACTCACAATAAGGAAAGTCTCTTTTACCTATGTGAAGGGGATAAAGAGTGCACTTATCTTGGGGAGCAAAGAGTGATGCATAAGATTGTTGAATCATTATATTGTACACCTGAAAGTAATATAGCATTGAATGTTAATTACACTTGAATAAAATAAATACTCTCATCCCTGGGGGGAGGGGGAAGGACTCTCTTAGGAAATCTATCTTATCCAGAACCTTGGTTTTATTCACTTTATATTTGTTCTGCTTTCTTAACAGTGCCAAAGTCTTGGCAAGTTTGATGATATGAAGTGCTCAATAATTAATACCAATAACATAAAAATATTAATATTAACAACTATCATATATATAATTAAAAGCCAAGACAATAACTCATTTCATCCTCAAAGAAAACTTATGTGATATTTATTATTCTCCCAACTTTACAAAAAAGGAGACTCAAAAGAGCTCCTTAATTTGTCCAAGAACACACTCTGTAGATTCCAAATTAGAATATAAGTTTGTATTCTATTTCATTTCTGAGGACTATTAATCACTGAATGGTAACATTTGTATGATGAATATTGGTTGAATAAATGAATAAATACTGACAGATTTTTATCACTTACCTCTTTCCAGAAGTCCCTTATTTCTATATCTGCTTAGTTTTCCATTTGGTTAGCATATTATTTACTCTCTACTCCCAGTCTTAACTCTGTTTCATGGTTCTATAACTCTTCTCAGAAAAATGATTCTATGTTCCACTTTCTATGCAAAACTCTAAACTTGATATGGCCCTGGAAGTCTCTCCCTTTTAATCCTTTCCACATGGGTCACCATACAGCATTTCCCACTCTCATATGTAAGATAGACTTATTTATGAAGAATATATCTAGGAGTAATACTGGGATGACGGTGGATTAGGAGGACCCTAAGCTCACACCATACTATAATTATAACTAGATATCATTTACATCCAATAAATAAAGCAGAGAGTGACCTGAAGACTATAAAAACAAGCTCCATGTCTAAAGGTAGAAAAGCAGCCACAGAAGAAAGTTTAGGAAGGGCAGAAATGGTGGTCAGGATCTGTCTGCAGGAGGGAGGGAGCTGCTGAAAGGATTGGGGAAACACCAGGGAGTCCACACAGGAAATATGAATCCCCATACTGTCTGGTCTTGAAAACCAGACAGGATGAGTTCTGTGTTTGTATAACCAGCAGGATTTGAAGCCTGTCACTTTAAAAGTATGCAATTTCAGTGCTGGGTCAACCTGGAGGGCAAATAATATTCAGGTCCCTGCCCTCAAAGAGAAAACAGCCCAGAGAGAGGCAATAGAGAAGCAATACCTTCCATAATGCAAGTGAGATCTGTCTGATTTTGGATCATGTTGGGAAACTTCTCTGGGAACAGAGGAGTTGGCAGGTGCCATTTTTTCCCACCACCCCCTTGTATAAAAACAAAGCCACCTTCCAGAGGCTGTGCTGCACAAACTCTTGGTACTTAACCTATGAAGAGTGTACCTCTCATGAGCTCATGAATTCATCTGAAGGCTAGCTCGCACCAAGACTGTTGGCCTCCACCTTGGGTTGGGTGTAATTTTGTTAACATTGCACATGTCCCACCTAGCTTCTGTCTCTGCATGCCACCACCTATTCCAGCCTAGGACCAGTGGCTCTGTGCAAATGTTACTGAGGCTGCAGCCCCAACCCCAAAGTCTTCTGCCATCACATCCCCTCAGAATCAAACTGTCTGAATCTCATTAACATCGCAGACAGCATGCATAGCTCATAACAGGCAAAGAATCAGTGCAGACATCCGGACTGAAGGAAAAGATGACACAGATATAGTAGCAGGACACAAGCAATACACAGAGGAGGCTCCCCTGAAATGCCAGATTCTGGTGAACAGGGGACACTGCACTGCAAGGCACTACATGACCTCTTTTTCATAAAATCAGTGCTTTCAAGAACAGAATCTGCAACTTACTTTCTTGACACAGTGAAACCAATGCAGAGAGGTAAACAAAATGAGAAGACAGAGAAACATGCTCCAAATGAAAGAACAAGACAAAAACCACAACATGAAACTTAAACAAAAGAGAAATAGGTAATACGCCTGATGCAGAACTTAAAATAATGATCATAAAGATACTAGAATTTAGAAAAAGTTGGAGGGAATCATTGGGACAATTGACAAAGAGATAAAAATGATATCAGGAATGAAGAAATCATAAAT
>PITA01032945.1:0-13369 GCA_004023965.1 Spilogale gracilis
CTCACTGGGTTCAAACAACAGATAGGTATTCTTGCACAGTCCTGGAGGCAAGAGGTTAGGAAGCAGGGTGTCTGCACTGAAATCAAAGTGTCACCAGCCTTCGCTCCTTATAGAGGCTCCAAGGGCAGCATCTGGCTCTTGCCTCTTCCAGTTTCTTGCTGGCATTCCTCAGCTTGTGACCACATCATTCCTCTCTTTGGGTCCTTGGTCACATCGCCTCCTCCCCTACTGTGTGCGTCAAATCTCCCTTGGCCTCCCTCTTATAAGGACAGATGCCTTGGTATTTAGGACCCACCTGGATAATCCTAGATAATCCCCCAACTCTGAATAATCACATCCATAAAGCCTTTTTTTTTTTTTTTTTTTTTTTTTTGGCCATGTAAGGTCACATTCGCTCACAGATTCCAGGGATCAGAATCTGATATCTTTTTGGGGGGGGGCATTAATTAACCATCACAATCTTACCATTACCTTTCCCATGACTATTGCGAATGACCTCCTTTCTGGCCCCATCAAATCCATTCTCCGGGCTGTAAACCAGAGCTGCCCTTCTGGAAGGCAAACCTACTCAGGTATCCCTATGCTCACAGACTGTGGAGGGCTTTCTGCTACTTGTGGACAGGGAGCTGATGACCCGGCCAAGGCCAAGACCAAGGCCGCCTGCATGGCCCGTTGCTCTCCTACTCCAGCTCCAGCACCAGATGTCTTGGGGCCAGGGAGGCTCAGTAGCCCAGTGCAGGCACAGAAGGGCCTGGCTTCGATGCACTGCTGACAGGTGCAAATGTGGATGCTAGATTTTTTTTTAAAGATTTTATTTATTTATTTGACAGAGAAACACAGCCAGAGAGGGAACACAAGCAGGGGGAGTGACAGAGGGAGAAGCAGGCTTCCCGCTCGGGAAGCCTGATGCAGGGCTGGATCCCGGGTCTCCAGGATCATGACCTGAGCCAAAGGCAGTTGCTTAAACAACTGAGCCACCCAGGTGCCCCCGGATGCCAGATTTTTAAGAAAATCCAAAAAATCCAGGGTTGTTTTTTTGTTGTTGTTTTTGGTTTTGAATGTAAAACCTCACAGTATTTAAATGTTGGCAGCTAATTTAAAAAGAAAATGTAACATAGTACAGGCTACACAAAGCGGTTTGTGAGCTGTCCCTTGCAACCTCTGCCCCACAGCTGGATCACGGGGCTCCTTTCTGGCCCCAGGCCTTTGAGTGAGAGCACTCACCCCTTTGCTGGAACTCTCCCCTGACCATCCCACTCCAGCCCCAGGATGCTCTGAGTCTGACTAACCCCCACTCTCTTTTGTTCTTAGTTTGTGCTTCTGGGGCACTGACTCTTGCCCCAGATCACATCCCTCCTGCAGGAAGGGTCTCTGTCTTCCTCCATACCATGATCACCTAAAAGATGAGGACAGATCCCCTACCGGCAGAGAATCCAGCCTGATGGGAGTGCTCAACGGGTATTTACAGTATTAGGACTATGTCTTTGCCCTTAAGAAAACATCTAATGTTTTATTTTCAGAACATAGCCACAAAGTCACCAAATTTGGAAGTATAAATATGGGTTAAAGTCGTTCCAAAATGAGCTCTTAAATTTAGACTTAAGGATTGTTTGGTCTACTCCAGAAAAGGACAGACAGAAAAAAAAAAAAATTTTTTTTTCTGGGAAGATTCACTGCCCATTTTCTGGGAAGATTCATTATTCACTGATTTGTATGTGGTTTTCTATGGGTACTCAGCGGGTCATCCTGACTTCAGCAGGTGGGATACCCACACCCGTCTGCACCTAGGTAAGCACACCCCTTTGTCCAAGTTCACTGATTCTAATGACTGTAAATGGCTATCACTTTCCTGCCTTGTGTATATCAGCTTGACCTTACTTGGCATTGCAGTATCCCAGACCCCTTATGAGGAAGGAGGTAGATGTCACCACTTTAGGAAAATCAGTCTGCTAGGGGGTGATACCCTTACATTAATTATTACCATAAAGGAACGCCACAAAGCAGACAACGTTCCCCACAGTCCCCAAAAAAGCCCATTAAAAGAGCTCATTTCACACCAACCAATCCAAAGTAATGAAGCCAAAGTCCAGAAATTAATTTGTGAAATCAATCAGAGCATTGTTCTAGGTAAGTTTCAGGGAGGGGTGGGTAGCATATATGTGGCGAACCAAGTTGAAACAGTTGCAATTGCTCCTGAAACAAAATTGAGCAACTTTGCACGTTTCAAATTGTCTGCCATCAGCACACATTACCCTTAGGATCCAGAAAAAGGATGATATTTTTAAGTGTGGGGAGATACTGTTAACCCAATGAGCAGAGGCTTCCCAAGAGCCCACGATGTTACAGGACTCGGGTTGGAGTGGGGGTGAGGGGGCGAGGTGGAGAGCAAAGGGAGTTGGCCAGATTTTGCCCTCCGGGGGTTTGTCACACACTTGGGAAACAGGAGATCATGTGAGGCGCTCGGGCCACGGTGGCAGCCACGGTGGGAGGGCAGACAACAGGTGAGGCCAGTAAGGGTAGGGCAGGCTGAGCAGGTCTCCTAATCCAGGAGAAAACCTTATGGCGCTTTCGGGTGCTATTTTATTCTACTAAAGATGTATTTATTTATTTTAGAAAGAGCACGTAGGCCAGCAGGGGAGGGGCAGAGAGAGAGAGAGAGAGAGAGAGAGAGAGAGAAAGAGAAAGAGAAAGAATCCTCAAATGGACTCCACACAGATTCTGGAGCCCGACGCAGGGCTCAATCTCACGATCCTGAGATCATGACCTGAGCCAAAACCAAGAATTGAGGCTTAACTAACTGAGCCACCCAGGCACCCAAAGTTGGTATTTTAATATTGCTTTCATTTCACTGTGGGTGTTTCACATCTTCATTATATTGTCACCACTCATGTTACTGAAGCAAATGACTTGCTAAAGGAACAAAATCTGGCACCCACATGTTCTTTAAATGCAGGGAGGCCCAGGATTTCCACGGAGCACCAAGAACTTGTGAAAGGCCCCAACCGCAGGGCCACTCCGGAGAAGCCTCGTTTTCTAGGCTGGGCGGGACTGTTTCAGTGCCTGGCCTACATAAGTGATGCTGATTAAATCCTGATGGCTCACAGATTCATCCAAGCATCCACTCTAAGTCTGGAAACAGCCAAGCCTAAGGATGGCTGGGCACATCCTGGGGACAAAGCCGAGTTGTGCTTTTGAGACCTTGTTAGAGGGGACTTGCTAGAAAATCTGAGGGCTGCTGGACTCTACTAAGTGAATATTTAGACATCCCCGTAAACCTCAGCCTCGTGCAGGGATCTGAAATGCTCGCTTCATAGACGGGACTTACTGGAGGAGAAGAAGGAGCTTTCACCCATGGAGATTAGGTAGTGCTCAGGGATTCCAAAGTTAGAAAGAGGTCCAGCTCTGGGTCTCCTGGTTCTGCCTCCTGCCGCGAGCCAGACTGCCCACCATACGGAAGAGGGATTTTTTTAATCTAAAAATTAGAGGGGCGCACCATATGAAGTTGTGAGGGATGGGACAGCCTGCAACCATCATTTTACAACCAATTTAGAAGCGGCAGTATATTCCGGCGGTGATGACTTCACCGTGTCCAACACTACCTGGACACGTGGCTGGAATTTCCATCCGAGGGCTGGAACCCTGGAACCAAGAAGCTGGAAGTCTCCTGCACCTATGAGTTGCAACTGTTAGATCTCTGAATAGAAAGTATCAATTCACTCTGATGCCGAGTCCCCCAGAGTGTTCAACCTCAGAACCTCCTCTCGGTCTCTGCTGGTTTGGACCCTGACTGGCCGTTGCCTCCGTGGTAAAGGAGCCCCGGCCATCACATGGCACAAAACCTTGGAAAGCTTTTTGAGAAGCGCCCCTGGTGTACAACTGGGTGACAAAAGCCTCCTTTATAAATCCAAACCTGCCCCAAGTCCTTCCATCTTCTTCACCCTGGGCCCTGCTGCAAACCCCCCAGACTCATGGCCTGAGTTGGAACCCGAACGAAGTCTCACAGCCCCTGTACACATGGTGCATGTTCCAATCTCCTGTCTCTGCACTTGCTGCTCCTTGTCTCCAAAACCCCGCCCCACCGCTTCCCGGAAAACTCCCACCGCGTCACTTCTCCTGTGATGCCACCCTCTGCCGGGTGGCTGCTTTGAAACAGCCTCTGCAAACATGCATCACTTTGTGTGTGTCTTGTAAGTTTCTTCAAGGCAGGAGATGGTGTCTTTTTCCTCTCTGTGTCCCTGGCTATTTGCACTGACCCTAGCAAACGGCAGGTGCTCAAATCAGGGCAGCCTAAACCTCCAGTAAAAGTCTCAAGGTCAAGCAGGTCCAGGCTCTTGGCAGAGCTGGTTTTGCCTGCGCAGTTCCTTGCAGACTCGAACCCACCACTGCCTTCCACCTGACTGCCTGCATTTGCTGGTTCCCGCCCCCCCAGGGCTGGAGCTGTGCTGAGGGCAAATGTGCCAAAGAAGCCAAGCCCCGTTCTGCACCCTCCTCTGGAACCCCACAGACCTGCCCAGGCTCCCGCAGAGCCGGAGTGCCATTGTGGGCAGCTTCACATTGGGTGAACAGTGTGAATAGTACTACAAGACCCCGGGTAACGGGGTAGAATGTTAGCCTTCAAGACCTGACTGGTGCCCCCACGCCCCTGCAGAGGTCTCTCCTTTCATTCACTCCTTCTCCAGCCCTGGGAGTGACTCGCACCCCTGCAACGAGCTGTGCATTTCCATGCCCTTGTGCGCACTGTGCTTCTTGCCTGCAAGGCCTTGTGCACCTGGCATGCTCTGCCTTTTCCCCAGCAGCCCTTACCACCTTGTTCCCCATGTGTCCCTCCCTCTGTGACCTCAGTCCCCACTCCCCTTCTCTGTGCAGGCTCTAGATCATCCGCTGCTCTAGGTGGTAACGATTTTCTTCTTCTCGGGTTCTTTTCTCCATCAGCACATGGTGTTCTGAGGTTGGGGATGGTCTCTGTGTGCTGGGGTTTTCCTCAGAGCTGGGGCAGTGTTTTGCATGCAAATGCTCAATATGTGCTTGTGGGCACAAAATTGGCTATTCATCATGGTAGGAAGAACATTCTAGAAAACAGCTGACCAAGGTCTGTTCCTTTCCCAGAAGGAGCAGGTATACAAGTCTTTTCCTAAGAAATATTTGAAAATCTTTTACCTAAATCTCTGTACGATTCCTACAAATGCTGTGGTTGAGTAAAAAGGTTAACTGTGTTTAAGATATTAATTAACCACCAAGACTGATAATGGGGTTATTTAATCAGGCTCCTCAGCAGAGACAGGGTGGGGCTGAGCCCAATCCCTTTATTTACTTAGGGAAAAGCTCTATCTATTTACTACCTGCCTTTTAACCACGAGGGTTCTTGCCTTTTCCTATTCTCGTTTAACTAGAACTCTTCATTTTCACCAAGTAGTTGGAGAGGAAGTCACTGAAACTACTTTCTGACACACCCAATGGAAATAGGACAAGGAGCCAACATACCATTTAAACACACTACTGCTTCTGTGACTGGGTCCCCGGTCCGATCCAGCCAAAATATTACTTACATTTTAAAAAATCTTTTTTAAAGACACATACTACATATAAAAATCCCCATCCTAATAAGTGGGCTCTCTCTTAACAGAATTATCGGCTGTGCCCTGCTTCTTCCCAAGCAGGCGGGGCCTGGGGGAGGCTGAGGAGAAGTTTCTACTCAAATACCCTCCTCGGAGGATTTCAGAGGCCTCCCTTCCCCTCTGGGCGAGCCAAGAGCAAAGCTTCAGACCAGACTGCAAGAGCTCAGATGAAGCAGCTGAGCTCCTCACTCGACACCCTCTTTCTCCAGATGAAGGACACTGATTCATGGAGAGGAGACACACACATTCCAGGCCATTTTTCATACACTGACAAGAAGTAAATTAGGAAATCATGTACGTACAATACACGAGTCATGCCTTCCTATTGATCACATGTAATTTACATCTTACAAAGATGTGAGTTCTTGTATTCTCACTCCACAAGGAAAATCTCAATGATTTATTCATTTCAAATGAAAAATAGAAGGTAGATGAGAAGAATGACTTCACAGACGCATCGTTCTCGGGGCACTGGTGCGAGGCTCTCGCGCGCACCGCCCGAAGGGCTCCGTGTGCAAGTCCCTCTAATTAACAAGGTGAATCAGGCGGCAGCTCTCTAATTAGTGAGCATGACAAGCCGGCGGAAACAGGCAGGCAGACTGGTACACATCGTGGCCAACAAAGGCACAGCACATTCCAAGGAAAAAAAAAAGCAGATTTCTGCTAAATAACTATTAAAAGTAAGACGGTGTGTGTGTGCGGGGAGGGGAGGGGGAGAACACCTCATTTTCATTCTCACATTTCATGTGTACTCCTTGTGCATTGTCAGGGATTACTAGCTCCTTGGTAAGACAGGGCTCCCCTCAGCTCTTTGTGCCACCTTTCCAGGCAAAGCGGGCGTTCTTTGCTTGAAATAAGAATCAACATCTTCGTTTGGGATTTATGAGCAATTTGTGTATGTTTAGCCAAGTAGGTAGGACCTGCTGCTTCCCCAGATTGGGGATGGCTGATGGGAAACGGTCTGCGGAGTTGCTCGGTCCCACAGGACCCGCAGCAAGGAGTCCCCAAGAGGCAGAAATTCGGGGGAACTTCCGGCTCTCCACAGAGGGGCGAAGCCCACTCAGGGCCACACCTGGTTACCCGCTCAGCCTCCAGGGGAGCTGAGGCTGCAGGCGGCACCCTAGCCCCTTGCCCTGGTTTTACCCGTCTTTACCTAATGGCCAGTGTTCGTTAGCTAGTCCTTCTGAGTGTGCCCAGAGCTGGGGAGGGGTCTGGAGGGAGCCACTAGAAGAGGTCCCACTGCATCAGCCAAGCCTCATGAGTATAGCCTGCAGTTACCCACAGCGTGACGTTGGGTCAGTAGGGACACCACCATTCACACTCACCTCCTAATCGAAGGCACCTGGCAGCCTGGTGGGTTTGACCTCACTGAGGATGGTGAACGACCCTGTGTTCTTTATGTTCTAGCAGCATCCACAGTGTGGCTTGAAAGGTCCTTTCTTTCGCTTCGCGGGTAAGTTGTTGGCCCACTGCTAAAAAGAGTCTTGTGGATGGAGAACTGACTGACCCTGATTCGGAAACCACACCTATCAGACCCCTGCTCTACCCAAACACCGTGCAGGACATTACCTCTGGGGGCAGGCGTGGATGTTACTATTGTTTTAAAGTCATAGAAACAGGGCATCAGGAAGGTGAAAAAGTGTGTCATGTGTCCTTCAGAAAATGCTTCTGAAAGCAGACAAGGAATTCTATATTTTTCTTCCCTCTCCTTCCTCAGATTCCTGTTCTTCAGCTCTCAACTGGCAGGCCCAAAGATGGCTCTTCATAAAACTCCCTGCATTTCTCAAGTGAAGGCCAGTCACAGTAGTAAACTTTACGACGAATGAGCAAGCCACCGGGTCTTTGCAATAGATAGTCATTCTCCAGAGAGAAATAAGAATGATGCGGTTGGAAGTGTGGGGACCCTCATGAGGGCAGCCCTCCTTCCTCCACATCATCGCTTGCCCTGAAAGACTGAACCTTGTGAGAGATTCTCTCAGGACAGATATAGGTGAAGAAGGTTGGCATAGTGGTCAGGAGAAGGGGGCCAGGCCAAAGAAGAAGGCAAACGGACATTGTGGCCAACTGGGAGTGTGTACCTGCTTCACCCCCCTGTGGCCGTGGATCATGGCGGCTCCCAGCCTAACTTTTCTGCTGGCTTCTCTCCACATCCTAGCAAATGTGCCCTCTCTTCCTGCTTCAACTCTTCATTGACCATCAAGTTTATCTATGTAGTCTCTCATCCTAAGCACAAAGCCAGCACTGAAGAGCTTCCAGCAAAGACTGGACCACAAGGACAGCAGTGCTCAAAAAAACAGTAAGGCAAGTCTTTCTCCCCTACCTTCCCAAATTCCCCCCACCGGCTCTGCCCATAGAAGCCATCATAGCCCATCTCCCTGGACCCACTCTTCCATAAAGCTTTCCCGATCAACCTCATCACCAACTCTGATTCCCCCTTGAATCTGATGGCACCCTTTAAAAAAAAAAAAGATTTTAGGGGTGCCTGGGTGGCTCAGAGGGTTAAACCTCTGCCTTCAGCTCGGGTCATGATCTCAGGGTCCTGGGATCAAGCCTCATATCGGGCTCTCTGCTCAGCAGGGAGCCTGCTCCCCCCTCTCTCTCTGCCTGCCTCTCTGCCTACCTGTGATCTATCTCTCTCTTTGTGTCAAATAAATAAATAAAATCTTTTTTTAAAAAGATTTTATAAAGAGAGAGAGAGAGAGAGAGAGAGAGAGAGAGAGAGAGACGCCACAAGCAAGAGGAGCGGCAGGCCGAGCAGAGAGCCCGATGTGGGACTCGATCCCAGGACCCTGGGATCATGACCTGAGCCAAAGGCAGACTTTTAACCGACAGAACCACCCAGGCATTGCTGATGGAACTTTCTAGAGGCTTGGCTTGTCATATTTGGCTTCATACTACATTGCCATCCATGCAGCAGAACACAGTGATCCTTCCAGCCACGTCAGACCTGGGCTCAAATTCTGCCTCTATCAACTTCTGGCCACACCACTTTATTTATCTTTTCATCCTTCAGTGTCTGTTTCCTTGGCTGGAAAATGTAGAAATAACCTTCCTACCTTGCAGAGGGGGAAAATGAACTGGCGCCATGTGGTATCTTACGTATAGAGGGTGCTAGGGAGTATTTTAACAAAAATTCTTTTCATTTTGGGCATTTCCCGGTATAATTTTTTTTTTTTAATGATGTATTTGAGCTTTGCTTCTGTATGGTCCCAACCCCAAGCAGTCATAAACCAGCTCTGCAACCACATTGTGCAAGACACTAAGTCCCTCTAAGCCTTGGTTTCCTTCATAATAGGGGGTTAACCATACCTGGCTACCGGTGGGGAGAAGTAATAGATGTTGGGACTCCCAGCACAGGGGTCACCTGATAAACGTCAGTCAGGAGCAAGAACTTCGTCTCTTTCATCTACACGAGCCCAAACCTGATGAAGAATTTGAACATCAATGCTATACCCAATCAATGAACATTTGTGGAAAGAATGAGAAGCCAGAAAGTGTGATTGATATGTGTTCCTTTTACAGTTTATATTTTTTGTATGGCTTTGGACAAGAGGCCTGTCCTGGATCCCCGCATTTTCAATCTACAAAATGGAAGAAAACCTGTCAACCTCACCAGATTGCTTCCAAAATTAATCCTTAAAAATACAAAAGTTCGGCTAAATGCAAGCACAAATGTAAGCAAACCGAATTATGAAACAAGGACTATTTCAGAAATTCAGGCAATTATCCCAACTGTAGTGACCATTATAGATAAATAAAAATATCTATGACATTCATTATAAGCAGCCGTGTTTTTACTTAGTCAAAAGTTGATGGTGACTTTTTTGCTTGATGCCAAACATACCTACCTTTTTAACCTGTGAAGGCAAGCAAGCCACCCGAGGAAACCCATGACAGCTGTTTTTACATTAAACGTGCACATTTTGGGGCACCTGGGTGGCTCAGTTGGTTAAGAAACTGCCTTCGGCTCAGGTCATGATCCCGGAGTCCCAAGATCGAGCCCCACATCCGGCTCCCTGCTCGGCAGGAAGCCTGCTTCTCCCTCTCTCTCACTCCTCCTGCTTGTGTTCCCTCTCTGGCTGTGTTTCTCTCTGTCAAATGAATAAAATCTTTTTTAAAAAAGTGCACATTTTAACATTTCATTTTAAAAATTACAATTTTTGTGCAAATAGTTTTAAGTGTCTGGAAAGTTAGTATGCCATTAAAAAGTAAAATTCCAAAGCAGATTTTTAGGGATTGCAAAGTACTGAAAGAAACAAAGTAATTTACCTAAGTTTGGGGTAGAATGGTAAAGACGCATTAAGCAAATTGTAATTTGTTTTTAGGAATGTCCTTTGGTGCTCATGCCTTCTAGATGGATAGCCTGAAATGCTTATTTGATCTGAAAAGAACGTAGAAATAAAAAAGCGCAAATGAGAGCTCTGTAGAACACTCATCCCTGCTGCGAGACATTCCCCGCAGCCGGAGATTCTCCTGGGGTCACATCAACTATGCCCATCAGGAATTCATATTCTTAGGGCACCGCTTTTCCAGCAACAGGTAATGTCAGGGACCAGGGCTAAATGGGAAGTCTAATAAACAGCCTTAATTCTGAGTGTCCTGGTGAAAAGCCTAGCATGGGGTATATTCATTTCCTAGGGCTGCCTAAAGTTCCACCAACTGGATACTTCAAACAACAGAAGTTTATTGTCTCCCAGTTCTGAGGCCAGAAGTTCTAAATCAAGGTGTGAACATGACTGGCTCCTTGGGAGGGCTGTGAGTCTGTCCCACACCTCTCTCAGCCATCAAATCGGGAGTCTCAGCCATTCCTTGGCTTATGGATGGTGTTGCCTCTGTACCTTTGAATCTGTGAAGTCCAAATTCCCCCTATTTATGAAGACACCCAATTGGATTAGAGTCCAACCTGATGACTTCATCTTAACTTGATCGTCTGCAAAGACACTATTTCCAAAGAGGGTTCATCTGCAAAGACGCTATTTCCAAAGAGGTTTCGACACTCACAGGTACTGGGGGTTAAGATTTCAACATTGTTTTGGGACACAGAGAAAACTGTCAGGAGTCACTGGTTTTGAAGAAAAGTCTTCAAGGGTGAGGCTGGGCAGGGAGCTGACGTGTAGGGCTGGACTCTGGTGGCCAGGCCACCTGGAAGGCAGCTGGCAGAACCACTGCAGCCACGGTCGCCCGTTGGCCCTGCAGGCTTGGAAACTGGGAGTGGCTGCTGGGTGGAGAGCACACTTCTCCTCAAAAACTCAGTCTCATGGGGGTACCTGGGTGGCTCAATTGGTCAAGCGACTGCCTTCAACTCAGGTCATGATCCTGGAGACCCGGGATCGAGTCCCACATCTGGCTCCCTGCTCGGCAGGAAGCCTGCTTCTCCCTCTCTCACTCCCCCTGCTTGTGTTCCCTCTCTGGCTGTGTTTCTCTCTGTCAAATAAATAAAATCTTAAAAAAAAAACAAAAACAAATAAAAACTCAGTCTCAGGAGGCAAGCTCTCTGGCCCGCAGCATACCTGTTTGTTGATGGAGACCTCTCACAGGGAGAACGAGACAATGACGCTTGGGGTCTACATGACCTTCACATTGCCCTTCCCAAGGCAGACCTGCAGCTGCAGGGAGAATGTGGATCATGTGTTGCAGAGCAAGCTGGGTTGGTCCCCATCTCCACAGCAGGGCAGCCCTGCTCAGAAGATGAGGGGCCTACAGGAGTCTCTCACAGTCGATCCCTGCCAACCTTGCGGGGACCAGATATGTTTCTAAGAAATACGTCTTTTTTGTGCTATTCCCAGGAACCCCCTTATCGACAAACTGGCTCTGAAGAGCTCCACTTTAATCCAATTCCAAATCCAATTTCACCACTTAGCCTTGAGGTCATTCTCACCATCATTTCCAGGTTCTTGGGGTACCCCACTAAGGTCCCCAGTGACACAGCCACAGCCTTTCCAAGAACATATTTGTCTTAATTAATTCTCTCTTAAAAATAAATAAATAGGGGCGCCTGGGTGGCTCAGTTGGTTAAGCGACTGCCTTCGGCTCAGGTCATGATCCCGGAAACCCGGGATCGAGTCCCACATCGGGCTCCCTGCTCAGCAGGAAGCCTGCTTCTCCCTCTCTCACTCCCCCTGCTTGTGTTCCCTCTCTGGCTGTGTTTCTCTTTGTCAAATAAATAAAATATTTATAAATAAATAAATAAATACATACATACATACATACATACATACATACATACCATCGGTCCCTGGATGGTGAGTCTTGATCTCAGGGTTGTGAGTTTGAGCCCCGTGTTGGACATAGAGATTATTTTTACTTTTTTTTTTTAAGATTTTATTTTATTTATTTGAGAGAGAGAGAGCCAGTGAGAGGGAGAGGTAGAGAGAACCTGAAGCTGAATCCGCACTGAGCACAGAGCCTGATGTGGGGCTCGATCCCACAACCACAAGATCGTGACCTGAGCCAAAACCAAGAGATGGATGCTTAACCAACTGAGCCACCCAGGTGCCCCTTGAGATTACTTTTTTAAAGTAAGTAAATAAATAATAGAAATAATAAAAGTGACCAGCCTATACAACCGCCAGTGGGAAACAAGCAAGAAAAGCTCGCTGAACTCAGGAGTTGAGGATTTTCATCCACAGAAAATAAAGCAAGGATTTAGATTATAATAAAAATATTTTTGGAGGAGTCAAGATGGTGGAAGGCCAGGTGACCACATTTCGGGGAGCTCCCTGAAGAGAGCTGAATTCCAGCAAAAAAACACTACAAGACCACCGTGAACACCCATGAAATCAGCCTGAAATGTGATATTTCCCACTTCTGGACCGCCACGAGAGACAAGGACCATTGGCAAAAAGGTAGAAACAAATAAGAGGGTCTGGAGGCTTGCCCCCAGAGACAGGGGAGTGGGGGAGGAAGCCCGCAGAGCTGAACCATTGAAAACAAATACCCCAAAACGAAAGTACTCTGTGAGTGAGGAATAACAGCAGATTACGGCCTGAATCGAGGCTAGACAGAAACAGGAACACAGCGGAGCCCGGGGCAAGGCAAGGAGACTTTTTTAAATTTTTTCCCCCGCCGCCGGGTGCCCCCCCGCGCCGCTGCCGGAGCCACCGGGCCCCCGCGCGCCGCCACCGGAACCGCCGGAGCCGCCGGGCCCCCGCGCCACCACCGGAGCCGCCGCAGCTGCCGGGAAAGCAGCGGGAGTGGATTCTATTTTTACGCCGCTGCCCTTCTCTCCCGTTCCTCTCCACACCGTGGGCCGGGCCGACCCCCCAGGGAAGGCGTTTTTATAGACTTGTGTGGGACTGGAAAGGCCCCAGGTCCCTGGGGGCAGACAAAGTCGCGTGATCCAAAAGGAGTTGTGGCTTTGAGGTGCGGGAGTGAAACAACAAGCGGGGGCGGGGGCAGAAATCAATACAACATCTGCACCAGCCCGGCTGTGACAGACTGCCAACCGGGAGGCTGGAAAGAGCCCCTCCCTGTATAGAGGCTCTCTCTGGGAGGGAGGTCTGGGCGCAAACATCTTGCTCCGACTTGACTTCCGCAACAGCTGAAAAAAGATGTAAAAGAACAACGCTCCGCTACCAGAGAATTGTAACCTGATAACCTGGTTACCATTGAGACAGACCTCCAGCAAGGGGGCCAAGAGACTCAGCCCAGGTAGAAGGACTGAAAGGGAACGGCATGCCCTGCCCCCAGAAAGCAAGCCAGAAGCTCAGGAGAACAACACTCCAGTGCAAAACCCCAAATCGGGGGAAAGGCAA
>PITA01032946.1:0-13347 GCA_004023965.1 Spilogale gracilis
GCCTTCCAAAGCCTTCTCACCTCAACATGGTTCTTCAAGATATTTTCAGTGCTGAGACGAGAAGGACTCCCTGGTCGACCTCAATGGTTTGTATGGAGGCTGTATTTCCCACTGCAAAGCCCTCGATGCATTTTTAGATTTATAAAGAAAGTGTTAGTAGCAAGGCCAGATTTTCCAAGGTCTGAATCTTAGAGCCGAGAAGCCCAATCATTACAAATGACCTTCACCGTCGTTACCCTGTCCCTGTGATCTGTTCTCACCTTTTGACAAGGAAAAAAATACATATTATATGAAAACATTGGGGTTATAAGTGTTCAACCTAATCATAATTTGGTTAATCAAAAATGTATGCATATATTTACAGAAAGAAATGTTAAAATATACAGCAAAATAGTAGCAGCGGGCTCTCGCACATCTACCTCTGCAGGGTTCCGGTCATATGGGGTGTCAGTCTTGACCACGCTGTACCCCTCTAGAAAGCTCTTCGTTCTATTGTGCACAGACAGAGGCTAACAATAGATGTGAAATATGACAGCTCACACTTTTCGGTTTCTGCAGGAAATAGCCCAAGTGCTATTAAGTGCACACCAACATGCCATATGACGCCGTGAGGAAAATTGCCGCACTTGATCTACACAATTGAGGCTTAGTTTGAACTCTGTTAGCATTTTCAACCATTCAACTGAAAATTGACCCTCTCTGTTCTAGATTAATGGCAATCAGCTAATGCAGTAGCCTCCAGACTTTTCTAAGCACATGACCCAGCAGTAAAAGAAAAACTGTGGTCATGCCAGCTGCCATATGCATATTTATTTATAAAGTAGGCGCATACACTCCTATGCTAACTTATTAGGTCCATTTTCCAATGGACCTAAGAAAATAAAACTTTTTTTTTAAGAGTTTATTTATTTATTTGACAGAGAGAAATACAGCCAGAGAGGGAACACAAGCAGGGGGAGTGAGAGAGGGAGAAGCAGGCTTCCCGCCGAGCAGGGAGCCTGATGCAGGGATCGATCCTGGAACTCCGGGATCATGACCTGAGCTGAAGGCAGACACTTAACAACTGAGCCACCCAGACACCCCGAGAATAGAGCTTTTCTAGTCTAATCTGCATTTTCCCTGCGGATAGTGGGTTGTCTGGGGGTTCCCTCCTCCTCTGGAGATCTCAAGTTTGGACAACTGAGAGAAGACAGTGGTCACGGCTGATGTTAATTTCCTGTCCCCGGCACAGGGGATCTGCCAGCCACACCCTGGAAACCCCCAACCAGATAAGCAGGGTGGCCTCAAGCAATTGCACCTGGCTGGTCACCAGCAGGAACTCATTTTTCCCTGGGCCGAAAGTCCCTTCCCACAATGAGGTTCGGGGCAGCTGAGACTACGGGTCTTGGTGCAGCTGGCTGAGGTCCAAGGAACCGAGAATGAAGCACACTTCCCTACTTTTTGTTCAGATGGCTTTCTAGAAGATGATTAAATGGGAAAGCTTCAGTGATTCTTTTTCTGCTTGGCACTCTATAAACACAGACAGCTGTCAGAATAGTAATATCAGAGGCTTCTGAATTTTTTATAAAAATCTGATGTCACTTAGGACATTAAGAAAAGTTAAGACACTTTGGTACAATGCTGCATCCAGATCTGTCCCTAAAACAGTCGATAAGAAATGCTGAAAATCTGCATGGTTTTCTGTTTCTTTTAAACAAGTTCTGAGTGCCATGGGAGAATTCTCTCAAATTCAAATCTGGGGCATAACGGAGATGAAAGGTTAAAAAAAAATTAACTCTGAACTATGTGAACCCAAAACAAAGTCTTATAAAGTATTTGTTAACCTGACTCCCACCGTCGCCAGTGGAGGGCCGGCAGAGTCCGGCCTTCCCAGCACCTGGCGTGACGCCCAAGAATTAGCAGAAAGCAACAACGCAAGATGCGTGCTCAAGACCGAACAAATGAGTGGACAGACGGACAGACAACCGCTTGCTACTCCGAAGTGCATCACTGAGATACAGGTACGGACATGAAGGCTCTGATGCTTTGTTAACTCACTTTTCTTTTATACAAAACTAGCACCACCTTCAGGGGTTGCCCAACCCCTCAGCCCATCACTGAACGAGAGAGGGCGGCGGCTCGTGTGGAGAGCTGCACGGCGTCTCTCTCTATGTTGCCGAGAAGCCCCCCTGGCCAGGCCAGAGGATCACTGCACCCTGTTTTCGCTCACCAAAGGAGCACCAGAGGTGGGCAGTGCCAGAGGTGGGCAGGAAGGACACACAGCCCACGCTCCGCACCCGTCTTCACTGCATGCACCTTGGGACCACCCTCTCCCACACCAAAGGTTCTGGGGCTGACCCATAACTGCAGAAGAACTTTCTCCATATGGCCACTGACCGTGTCTACTGGGAAAAGGTGATCTGTGGATAAACTATTGTGGTCTGAATGCTCAGAGAGACACATGACTGAGAACATCTTAATTCCGTCTTGGTTGACATCTTCTGGCCTTCCTCATCCTCTCCCATCTGTGAAACGTGTACCTGGTGTCAGGAAACGCTGGCGCTGATGTGGGGATTTGCTTTCATAGGGCTGCTTTGAGAAGAAAAGTTCTGATCGATCTCCAGAAGCAGAAGGTCATGCCCGCGTCCTACATGGTGCAGCTCAGGGCCGGGAGGGAAGGCTGCAACAGGCTAAGTCTTTGCCTCCCAGCTGAGGAACCCAGGAAGGGACAAAGCCCAATCAAATGCTGCAGACTGAACGGAGAATCCTGATGTGCTCAGAAATGTGGACGCCAGCCACAGAGATCATCTCCTCCAGCGAGGGATCAGCACGAGGTAGGAGGCAGGCATCTGGACTTCCAGAGAGTGGAGGGCAGACCAAGTCTTCCCAACTCTCTTCGTAAGAGCAGCACAAAGTTCCACAACAGGAGGGTGCCTCAGAAACAACTGTGCAACCTTTGCATTTCATCTACAAGTTAAGTTGCCTCCTTCTCCGGGCCTTGAGGTTCCTCATGTGGCACCACAATCATGCAACTGGGGTCCAGTAGTGGGAACAAGGGTCTTGGGTATCCTGCTTGCTGAGTGATTCCCGTTACCAGCCCACCAAGCTTCTTCCAGAAATGCAAAATCACTTTTTTTCTCCTCTGAGCCCAGAGAATGTTTTTAAAACATATTCAAATCTTATGCAGTCTAAAAGCTTGATGACAAGAACTCTGATTTTGGCAAGCAATATGAATAGACGGTTCACAGAAGAGCACATCCAAATGGCCAATAAACAAAGGAAAGCTGCCCAGCCTGAGGAGATGTCGGGGAGCCGCAGATCCCCCAACAATCAGCTATCACTCATCGCCCCCCATCCTTACCGACCTGAAAGGTGAGCAGTCCACTGCTGGAGGGTCAGGCGGGCTGTGGCTCAACACCACTGGCGGAGATGTAAATTAATTCCATCTTTTTAGAAAGCAATCTGACAACATAGATTCCAACTTAAAGGGCACATTCCCTCATACTTAGATCTTACTCCTGGCAATCTTTTCCGTGGTAGACAGTGTTGGGTTGGTTTCCCACTTAGCATTCATTTCCCCCTCCCTCTCTGTAACAGAATGCTAGATTTCCTCAGGTACCCACCTCTGTCCCTGTAGAACTCACCAGACCTTCACCCACAGCCCCTTTCAAGGACCTGGCAGGTCTAAGGGTGACCTCGTCTCCCTCGCCCATGACGCGCTCGGGGACAGCGGCCTGAGCCAACGCACCCCTGGCATTGCCCTGGCTCCACGGGTCGGCTCCTGACTGGACACGTAACCTGTTCTGGACCAACAAGACTGAAGCAGAAGTCTCCGAGGGCTTCCGGGAAGGATGGCTCCTCACTCTGAGGAGAGACACCGGAAGCCCCGCTCTCCCCCTGGCCCGGCCGCACAGGACAGCAGCCACTCGCTCTCAGTCTGAGAATGAAGCACAGACACGCAGGAGGGCAGGGGCCTGCCTGAACCACACTCGCCACGTCGCTGTAATTTATGAAGTATCTTAAACACAGAGAAAGGTACAGAAAATAAGGCAGAAAATATCCACGTGCCCGTAACGCAGATTTCACCAGCGTTCAGGCCGCACCACACCCCTCAGTTCCGCACTAAACCAAACTGTACAGACACGTGTGACGCTCCCTGGGAAGTTTTCCTGACTCAGTGATTCTCGCACCTTCTCCAAAAAGAACCACTACCCCACAGCTGGCAAGCTGTCCCTTGGCCTTCCAATACTTGTATTGGACTGCGCGAAGAGTCAGTATCAGCTGTCTCACCTCCAGCTCTCCTGTGTACACCTCTGTCTTGTATAGCACAGCCCAGCATGCACACACTGCCTTCTTCATGAGTGGCATCACGGTGTACACAGTCAATGCCTCTGGTCACAATACACTTTTGAGGTTTATTCACAGTGATCCCTGTCATTTTAGCTTCCGCTCAGAACTGCACTGATTAGGTGTGCCAAAAAGTATTTTTTCATCTCCTACAGATTGGTGTTTAACTTGTTTCCCACTCTGTCACAGGGCCTGCATCTCCTACAGCTCGTGGAAAAGGTCTCCGGAATAGAATACCGATATGCAGTTGCCGGGGAGAGGCTGGGTCTTGAGATTTACTAGGTGCTGTCTCCACTTATAATCACAACATCCAGTATGACAAGTTCTACTTCAAAGCTTCCTCTCCCCCCTGGCTCATTTTTGTCAGGCTTCAACATTTTACCTAATCTGTTGGCCGTGGAATGGTTGCCTTTTGAGGCTTTAATGTGCATTTCCCTCATTATTAATTGAGCATCTTTTCATATGTTTCTGAACTATCAGGTTTCCCCTTCTGCAGAGGGTTTCTTCTCCCCTATACTTTGACCGCCTCTCTAATGGCTTGTTAGTGGTTTTCTCGCTGAATGCTAGGAATTCTCTAGGCAGTGTGAATTAGTTCTTTGTTACATGTTTCAAATATCTCCTAGTGAGGGTCTTATTTGTCCACATTCTAAAAATGGTTTCCATTGTCATTCATAAGCTTGAATTCCTTTTAAGATTTTATTCATTCATTTGACAGAGAGAGCGTACAAGTGGGAAAGTGGCAGGCAGAGGGAGAAGTAGGCTCCCCACTGAACCGACAGCCCAATGCAGAACCCGATCCCAGGACTCTGGGGATCACGAACCGAGCCAAAGGCAGCTGCTCAACCTACTGAGCTACCCAAGTGCCCCGATAAACTTGAATTTTTACATTGCAAAATTCATCAGTCTTTTCCTTTTATTGTTTGTGCTTTTTGTGTGTCTTATTTATGAAATCCTTCCCTTCAACATAATAAAGGCCATATATGACAGGCCCACAGCTAACTTGATGGCGGAAACCTGAAAGCTTTTCCCCTACGATCAGAAATGAAACAAAGATTTCCACTCTCACCACTTTTATTGGAAGTCCTAGCCGAAGCAATTTGGCAAGAAAAAATAAAAGGCAATCAAATTGAAAAAGAAGAAGCACATCTCTCATTATTTGCAGATGACATTACATTATATACATAAACCCCTAGTATTCCACCAAAAACTGTCAGAATTAACAAATTCATTCAAGTTGCAGGTTACAAAGTCAACATACAAGAAACTGTTGCATTCCTATACAGCAATGAACTATCAGAGAGACAAATTAAGAAAACAATCTCATTTACAAATGCATTAAAAAGAATAAAATACCTAGGAATAAGTTTAACTACGGAGTTTTCAGTAACCTGTACTGAAAACTATAAGACATTAATAAAAGACAAATAAATGGAAAGATACTCTGTGCTCATGGATTGGAAGAATCAATACTGTGAAAATGTCTGTACTACCCAAAGCAATCTAAAGATTCAGTCAATTCCTACCAAAATTCCAGTGTCTCTGCCCCACAAAAAAAAGTCCAGGATCAAACAGCTTCATTGGCAATTTTACCAAATATTTAAAGAAGGGTTAATATCTGTTCTTTCTAAAAAATTGAAGAGGAAGGAAAACTTCTAAATTCATTTATCACCCTGATACCAAAACCAGATAAAGACAACACCAGAGAGAGAGAGAGAGAGAGAGAGAGAACTACAAGCCAATATCTCTCATGAATATATATGCATAAATCTTTAGCAAACCAAATCCAAGACTATATTTAAAAAATCATATACCACGACCAAGTGGGAGTTATTCCCAGGATGCAAGAGCTCTTCAATATTCACCAAACAATCAACATATTATACCACATCAAATAAGCTATTGGGAGTACATCCTGTTCACCTTCCTGCACAGTGAAGGAAACAATCAAGGCAACCTACTGAACAGAAGATGTTAGCAAATGCCATATCCAATAAAGGGTTAGTATCCAAAACATACAACAAACTTACACAATTCAATACCAAAAAAAAAATCCAATTAAAAAATGCGAAGACATGAAGACATTCTCCAAAGAAGACATGCAGACGGCCAAGAGACACAAGAAAAAATGCTCCGCATCACTCATCATCAGGGAAAAGCAAATCAAAACCACAATAAGATATTACCTCACACTTGCAGGAAGTCTAAAATCAAAAACACAGGAAACAGGGCACCTGGGTGGCTCAGTGGGTTAAAGTCTCTGCCTTCGGCTCAGGTCATCATCTCAGGGTCCTGGGATCGAGGCCCGCATCGGGCTCTCTGCCCAGCAGGGAGACTGCTTCCTCTGCTCTCACTGCCTGTCTTTCCACCTACTTATGATCTCTCTGTCAAAGAAATAAATAAAATTTTTATATAAAGAAACACAGGAAACAATAAGGGTTGGCAAGGACATGGAGAAAAAGGAGCCCTCTTACACTACTGGTGGTACTACAAACTAGTGCAGCCACTGTGAAAAACAATGTTTTGAGGGTCCTCAAAAAAATAAAAATAGAACCACCCCACAACCCAGCAATCTCACTACTAGGTATTTATCCCCAAAATACAAAAACACTAATTCAAAGGGATACATGCACCCCTATGTTTATACCAGCATTATTTATAATAGCCAAGATATGGAAGCAGCACAAGTGTCCATCAATTGATGAATAGATAAAGAAGATGGGTATATATATATATATATGCAATGGGATATTATTCAGCCATAAAAAGGAATGAAATCTTGCCATTTTCAAGAACATGGATGGATCTAGAGAGTGTAAAGCTAAGTGAAATAAATCACTCAGAGAAAGACAAATACCATATGATCTTGCTCATATGTGGAATTTAAGAAACAAATGAGCACTTCTCCAAGGAAGGCATACAAATGGCTAACAGACACATGAAAAAGTGGTCAACATTATTAGCCATCAGGGAAATTCAAATCAAAACCACACTGAGATACCACCTTACACCAGTTAGAATGGCAAAGTTTGACAAGGCAAGAAATAATAAATATTGGAGAGGTTGTAGAGAAAGGGGAACCCTCTTATACTGTTGCGGGGGGGATGCAAATTGGTGCAGCCACTTTGGAAAACAGTGTGGAGATTCCTCCAAAGACGAAAAATAGAACTACCCTATGACCTGGCAATTGCCCTACTATATATTTACCCCAAAGATACAGATGTAAAGAATGTGTACCCCAATGTTCATAGCAGCAATGTCCACAATAACCAAACTGTGAAAAGAGTGGAGATGCCCTTCAAGAGATGAATGGGTAAAGAAGATGTGGTACATATACACAATGGAATATTACTCAGCCATCAGAAAGGATGAATACTCAATATTTGTGTCAACAGGGATGGAAATGGAGGAAATTATGCTAACTGAAATAAGTCAAATAGAGAAAGACAATTACCATATAGTTTCACTTATTTGTGGAACATAAGGAATAGCATGGAGGATATTAGGAGAAGGAAGGAGAAAATGAAGGAGGGGAAATCAAAGGGGGAGATGAATCATGAGAGACTATGGACTCTGGGGCGGGGAGATGGGTGAGCCCAGTGATGAGTATTAAGGAGGGCACATATTGCATGGAGCACTGGGTGCCATACACAAACAATGAGTCATGGAACCCTGCATCAAAAAACTAATGATGAACTGTATGGTGACTAACGTAACAATAAAAAATTTAAAAAAAACAATAAAAAATTATATTAAAGAAAAACAAAACAAATGAGCAATGGAAAAAAAGAGACAAACCAAGAGGAAGAACAAACTCTTAAATATATTTTTTAAAGATTTTATTTATTTGTCAGAGAGAGAGTGAGCACAAGCAGGGTGGGAGGCAGCAGAGAGAAGGAGAAGCAGGCTCCCCACTGAACAAGGAAGCCGATGTGGGACTCAATCCCAGGACCCTGGGATGATGACCAGAGCCGAAGGCAGATCCTTAACTGATTGGGCCACCCAGGCATCCCAAGAACAAACTCTTAATTATAGAGAACTGGTGGTTACCAGTGGGGAGGCAAGTAGGGGGACTGGTAAAATAGATGATGGAGATTAAAGAGTACATTTATCACAATGAAAAAAAATTCCAATGGCATTTTTCTTAGAAATGGAGCAAACAATCCCAAAATTTTTATGTAACTAAAAAAGAACCATGAGGTAATCTTGAGAAACAAAAACAAAACAGGACATATTGTGCTCCCTGATTTCGAAGTATATTACAAAACTATAGTAAATAAAATGGTACAGTACTAGCATAACAACAGAAACGTAGATCAATGAAACAATGCAGAGAATCCAGAAACAAACCCATGTATATCAGGTCAATTAATTTACAACAAAGGAGCCAAGAATACACAATGGAGAAAGAACAGTGCCTTCACTTAATGGTGTTAAGAAAAATGAGACAGCCCATTCAACAGACTGTAACTGGACCACTACCTTGCACCATGCACAAAAATGAACTCAACATGGATTAAAGATTTGAATGTAGGACCTGAGTCAATTCTTAGAAGGAAAGAGAGGCAGTAAACTCCTTGATATTGGTCTGGCAATGATTTTTTTTTGGATCACCAAAAGCAAAGGCAACAAAAGTAAAGATAAACAAGTGAGACAACACCACACTAAAAAGCTATGCACAACAAAGGAAGCAATCAATAACATGAAAAGACAACCTACCAAAATGAGAAAAAATAACAGCTAATCATATATCTGATAAGGGATTAATATCCAAAATATATAAAGAGCTCATACAACTCAATAGGGAAAAAAAAGACAAACAAAAAGGTTCCATTAAAAATGGGTTGAGGAGGGGCACCTGGGTGGCTCAGTTGTTAAGCGACTGCCTTCGGCTCAGGTCATGATCCCGGGGACCAGGGATCGAGCCCCACATCAGGCTCCCTGCTCGGTGGGAGGCCTGCTTCTCCCTCTCTCACTCCCCCTGCTTGTGTTCCCTCTCTCGCTGTGTTTCTCTCTGTCAAATAAATAAAATCTTTAAAAAAAAATGGGTGAAGGATATAAATAGATATTTTTTCCAAAGAAGACATACAGTTATCCAACAGGTACACGAAAAGGTACTCAACAGAACTAACCATCAGCATAATGCAAATCACAACCACAACTAGCTATCATCTCACAGCCGTTAAAATGGCTTATTATCAAAAAAACAATGACAAGCGTCGGTGATATTGTGGGGAAAAGAGAACCCTAGTGCACTGTTGATGTGGCCACTATGGACAATAATATAGCAGTTCCTCAAACAATGAAAAATACTACTGCTATATGATCTAGTGATTCCACTTCTGGGTGTTTACCTTAAGAGAATGAAATCCAAGACAGGGAAACAACTTAAGTGTCCATGACAGATGGGTGGATTAAAAAAAAACGGCCTATATAATTACATACACAGCATGTATGGATATTAAGAGCACTATGCTAAGTGAAATAAGTCAGAAAGAGATCAATATTGTATGAGTTCTTTTGTATGTAGAGTCTAAAACAAAAACAAAAACAAAAAAATTGCATTCTCAGGAGCGCCTGGGGAGCTTAGTTGTAAGTCTGCCTTTGGCTCAGCTCCTGAGCCCAGCGTCCTGGGATTGAGCCCCACATGGGGCTCCCTGCTCAGTGGGGAGCCTGCTTCCCCCTCTTCCTCTGCTTGTGTTCTCTCTCTGGCTGTCTCTCTCTGTCAAATAGATAAAATCTTTTAAAAAATTGCATTCATAGATACAGAAAACAGACTGGTTAATGCCAGAAGGAGGAGTGGAGGTTGGGAGAAATGGGTGAAGGGGGCCAAAAGGTACACATTTCCATCTGTAAAATAAATAAATCATGTGGATATAATATACAGCATGGCAACGATAGTTAATAATACTGTACTGCATTGGAAAGGTGATGAGAGAATAGATCTTAAAGGTCCTCATCACAAGAAAAAGAAATTTTGTGACTATGTATGATAACTGATGTTAATTAGACTTACTGTGGCAATCATTTCACAATATATAACCATACTGAACCATTACACTGTACACCTGAAACTAATACAATGTTGTATGTCAATTATATCTCAATTAAGAAAAAAGAACGTGGAATGAGGTTGACTCTGAGATTCACCCAGTTTCAAGGCCCATGGGTTCATCCTTGAAGGATAATACTGTATTACATTTTACTAGAGTTGGTTCTCAGTTGTTACTGAGGAAATGTGAAAAAAAAAATTATTCCCTTCCTGAGGTCATAAAGATATTTGCCTGTTTTTCTTCTAAACATTTAAAAACTTTGTATTTCACATTTAGGTCTTAGAACCATCTGGAATTTATTTTTGTGTGAGATGTGAGAAAGCTATCTAAGTTTATATTTCCCCGTATGAAAAAATCAGTCCTGTTAGCACAGTATATTGACTTGGGCCCCTTTTTCCACTCATTAATAATGCCACCTGTGCAGTACGACCTGGCAAACACTTAGACCAAAGGGACAGACTAGAGAACGCAAATATCACAACTCTTCAAATACCGCATTATTTCAATAACTATGTCTTTATGAAAGACCTCACTCACAGTGAAGGCTGCATCCTTTCTTCTTTGTCTTGGGTTTTCCTGGACCTTTACTTTTCTATACGAATTTTAGGATCAGCTTATTAAATTTTGTGTAATTTTTTTTATTAAGGCTTCTATTGAAATTGTCCTGAACTAATCTGTTAACTTGGGGACACTACTAGTTTATGTCTCCATGCATTTTCTTTCCCTTCAATAGGTCTTAAAATTACTTTCATATACACCTCACAGTGCTGTTATAAGAATTATTTCTTCATTTCTTGTAGTTAACAGAATCTTTTATATTTCACTTCCCTTTTAGAAGTTACAAGTACTTAGGAATGAACTTTTATCCAGAAAACTTTCTGAATTCACTGAACAGTTCTGATCACATAGATTATTTTGAATTTTCTACACAGATTACTGTACTCTATGGGTTTCAAAAAAATGATACACCTCTCCTCTCTTTTCAATTCTCATACCCCTCAGGACTGCAAGTAAAATGTTCAAGAGGTGAAAACGAGGCACCTCCACTCTATGTCCACACGTGACACTCGGCCATGAAGGCTCAGTATTCATCATGGGCTTTTGGTCGACGCCCTGGATCAGGCCCTCAATTCACATTGGTCAAACACTTTAAAAATTGGGAATAAAAATAAAATTTCCATCAAAAGCTACTCACAGGGGCGCCTGGGTGGCTCAGTTGGTTGAGCGACTGCCTTCGGCTCAGGTCATGATCCCAGAGATCCGGGATCAAGCCCCGCATCGGGCTCCCTGCTCAGCGGGAAGCCTGCTTCTCCCTCTCTCACTCCCCCTACTTGTGTTCCCTCTCTGGCTGTGTTTCTCTCTGTCAAATAAATAAAATCTTTAAAAAAAAAAAAAGCTACTCATGCATTTATTGCAATGACTGAACACTTTCTGTCCTTTAATCTGTGATTGTGATCAATTCTACTAATAGATTTTCAGATGCAAAGCCATCCCTGCATTTCCTCATATTGATGTACTCTTTACTAAGAGGTTGCCGGATTCATTTGAGGGCTGAATTATTCGGCATTTGTGTATCACTTTTATTGTGTCTGTGAAGCACCTGTTTCAGCCCACGTGACTGGTTCTCTTACGCAGAGCGGGCTCTAGCTGGCTCAAGCCCACTGAGATCAGTGCGGGTGGGCAGCGCTGAGAGGCGTGCGAGCCGACGATGGGGCTGCTTCCGAAATGGACGGCAGGCCCTTGGAGAGACATGCGGTCACACTGCGCGGCGTCCCTGCGGTGGCACTGCTGCCACTGACACGGAGGAGCCGGGCCGGCTCCGGCAGCTACTGTCGGGATTGGCCCCATTTAGTAAGCCACAAAAGTCAAATGCAGAGAAGCACATCGAGCATGTTCTCACTCGTGTAAGACAAGAACAAAATCACTTTACTGATGCTGTACACATGCGAGTGTACGTCCACGGAAAATCGTACGGCGGGAAGTAGCAGACGCTGACTGTTGGCTGCCGTGCTGGGAGGTGCAGATGGGCAGAGACTGAGAGGTCACTATGTGACAAGTGACCGGCGAACGTAGGATCCTGTTTCAGGTGAACGACTTTATACTCCTCTGCAGAGCCAGAGATCTCTATGATGAATATTACTTACATGAAGAGAAAAAGTTTAAAAATTATTACTTTCAGGGTACATCCTTACAAAAGGGGCCCTGGACAGATGTCTTTACTTGAATTCGTGTGAATTTGCTGGCCCGCACCTGCCCTCTCTGGACCCCGGCTCGGCCCCGCCGCGCTCAGGGCACCTGCAGCCTCACTGCCGAGCTGTGCGGGCCTTCGCCGGGCCCACTCCATGCCGACCCGACAGCACCCCGCGCCCTTTATCTGGGAATGTGGCCAGTTCGACAAATGAGAAATGCTGGCATTCTGCGCACTTCTCCGAGATGCTACAAACCGAAGAGGAAAAACTGCAGGGCTGCGTGCCCACCACCCCCGAGCCCCGGGCTGGAGACAGAAAACTCGTGTCCTCAGGGAGCGCTTGGCCCCTGACAGCCTCTCCTCTCCCGGCCTTACAGCACGCGAACACAGGGGAAGCAAGAAGAACGACAAGAACATTCGTTTTTCCTTGGCCCCAACAGAACGCCACTGCTTCTAAGACACGGCCTTCAGAAGTAAGGCCGGACCGGGGCGGGAAGGCAGGTGGCCGGTCTGCCCGAACACAAGCCGCTGCCCGCGAGCACGTCTGCGGGCCCCTGCGGCCATCGCCTGCATCGGGACTTTCTCTGCAGCTCCTCTGTGATGAGATTTACTCCCTCAGCTCACAGCTGCTGGCACTTGCTCTGGGCCACAGCCCTGGCCCAGCCGCGGGGTCCCACCGTCCCTCCCTCCAGGAGCAGTCCGCTGAGAGACCTCAATATCTAAACCAGCGCTTTAAGTTCCTTACCAGAAAAAAATGGAGAGTGTCATAGCAAACCACACACA
>PITA01032947.1:0-13163 GCA_004023965.1 Spilogale gracilis
CATTGTCCATCTTGGAATAATAAAGCTAAATAGGTCTATTTAGTTCAAACTCTCATAGAAATAAAGCCAATAATAGAGACATTCAAATTATATTCCTAGCTTTTACTTAGTATCATTCTTTCCTTTTCTACCATATTATATTTTCTCACTCTGTGATATTTCATTGCCCTTTTGTAAAGCCCCAAGTGAAAAATATCTCAAAGATTTTGACTCCATGTAAACTTTTCCAGTTTTCAGAACATCTGCTTTTTTTTTCCTTTGGTCAGAAAATAGGAACTTGGTAAATGTGCACATGGTCATTTTCTTTTCTTGGACTCCAGGAAACATAACACCAAAATACTAGCCTAAAATACATCATATGGCCTACGATTTTGTATTTTAAACCTCCATTTCTACAATGTAAATTGGCTTAATTAAATTTTCATTGTTGTATATTAATAGATGTAAATTTAATCCTCTTCAGATCTTATAAGAGGTTTTGCAGAATCAATATAGTAAGTTGTAGATTAAAAACACAGCTGTGAAGAAATTTCTACCCTGTTTTCCAATTTTTCCACATGTGGGTATGATGAGGGTAAAAGATGCATTCAAATGCAGACCTAGTGTCTACTCACCTTGGACTTCCTTTCTCAATGAAAATTCCCATTCAATGTTTTTCTCTGTATTTTCATATGGCCTCAAATTTCATTTGTATATATCCATTTTGCTTTTTATCAGGCCATTGATTTATTTAAAAGCTGAAACATAGAATTCTCACAACTCAGTTTTCTAAAGTCCACTTGAGATTATATACACAATTTTGGAAAAGCATAAGAAATCCAAAGTTCCCTCTAATTAGTCCCTTAGAGAATCACTAGAACAAACAAAAGTATAGAATTTTAACCTCTCAGGTGCCATTTCACAGTATCCTAATAAAGTGTTACATATCTTCCAATATCATCTTAAAGTGAACACATGTGAATTACTTCGGTTATGATCGGGATATTGGCACAAGCAGGATATTTAAATAAACATTATATTAAAAAGAGGTATATTCAGGGAAACTAGTTACTCCAATTCTTTTCTGATTATGTTTACTTTTATTCTCTCTTTGGGCCTTATTGGCCGCATTTCTGGGTAACAACTTACAACTCTTTTCGCTGAATAAAAATCTGTACAAACCTTAAAGAGAAAGGGGCTCTGCCAAGTCCCGTGTGGTGTGGTAGAATCACCTTTTCTTTTTAAAAAGTCAAGTCCAGACCCCCTGGTCTGCAGTGAGGAGTTGATAATCAATTCCTTCCATTTGTAATCTCTTCTCAGTCCAAGTCTCTGATGGCAAGTGGTAGTGTGGCCGGGACAGGGAGGGGAGCCAACTAGGATCATATAGACAGTGGTCCCAACTCCAGAAACCTGCTTTGTGGGGAAAACGCTGTCTGAGATGATCAGCAGTTTCCACGAGAGCCAATCTGGATAATTCGAGCCTTCCACAGCAGGAATTTTAGAGGTGAATTACCTAAAGAATTACCTAGTGTTCTCGTCCACTGTTATCACCTCACATATTAGTTGGTAGGATGTGGAGGTTATTTCTTTATGAAAAAATACTGAAACTGCATTCCCACAGAAATATTAGCATGTCAAATTTTATACACACATCTTTCCTTGGGGATTTTTTTCTCTACTCCACATCTGTTCAGAGTTGAATTTTAAAGTGACTGTTTGTTGTTGATGATTATTGCAAAGATAGACAAAGTTTCTTATCTGTAAAGAGGATAAAGCAGATGCAGTCTTTGGAAATACTGAAATGGAAGACCTTTCACAAAACTTTGGCATTCCTTTATATGCATCTCCATGGGCACTTTATCAATCATTATTCTCCTGCATGAGATGAAATGCCGTGCTTCCAACTCATCTTAACTCCTCTGAGCTATAATTCATTCTCTACATAGCTAGCATAGTGATACCCTTAAATAGAACGTTAGAGGGTCATGTGAGCATGATAATGCAAAATATTGTCACTATTCCTAGATGTTTTTGTCACGTGACGGAGTCACACCATATGAAGCGTATGTTCTGCAAAATGATTCACACGGAGGTTATTTGAGAAAAAAAGATTGCATCTTAAAGATATGTTTCACCACGACTTCTATATAATTGGAATAAATTTTGTTAAATGGTAATTCATACATTCCAGGAGATATCTGGAAAACTGTAGGAAGAGGAAAGTGACCCTTGTTTTACATACACACGAGGATCCATGACCTTCAGGAAATCCACCATCCACAAGTACATGTTTTCTCTGAGGAAACGGACCTTTGACAAAACAGAAATGAATTTCAATACAGTTTTCTGCCTGTCACTCAGATATTCTCCAATCAGAAAAAAATGTCAATAAGAAGTCTTAATGGGCAAAGGACTAAAAAATAAAAATAATAACTATATGTATAAATATAAATATCCAAAACAGAGAAGGAAAAGAAAAAAAGGAACCAAATAATGGAAATAAGAAAAAAAATAGGAACATGGAGTTACATCAATGTAATGATACTAAACGCCTCAATTAAAAATCAGAGATGGGTCAGTTTGGATGCCGATCAAGGCTCAACTGCACACTGCTTAAAATAAATGTACCACATTATAAATACAATACTAGGTTAAATGAAATTGGATAGAAAAGATGTCACACAGTAAGAACACTCAAAGAAGCTAGAGGGGCTATATTAATATTTGACAAATTCAATTTCAGAGTGAATCAATTCCAGAGGTATAGAAGGTCACTGTATAGTGATAGATGTGTCAATTCATCAAGAGAAAATAATGTTCCCAAACACTCATGAACCTAAATAAATTGAAAGGTAGTTTATGGATCGCAAGACCCAATACTGTTGAAATGTCAATTCTTTCCAAATCGACCTACAGATTCAATGTAATTCCAATCAGAATCCCAGCAAGCCATTTTGTAAACACTGACAAACTGATTAGAAAGTTTATATGGGACGACTAGAGACACAGAATAGCCTCCACAATACTGAAAAAGAAAAAAAAAGATGGAGGATTGACATTGCCAAAGTTCAGGACCAACTGTAAATCCACAGTGGACAGGACAGCGTAGTGTCTGTGGAAGGAAAAAACAAGACAAATCGAGGAAGCATTGATCAACAGGACAGAGGAGACCTCTGGGATAAATCCACACAGATGTATTCAAACGCTCTTTGACGGCAGTGCGAAGGCCATTCAATAGAGAAAGGAATGTCTTTTCATGGTGTTGGAACTAATAAATGCCCATAAGCCAAAAACCAAGAAAATCAAATCAGACTTTACACCATTTACAAAACTGAATTCAAGACACCTAAATATAAAAATATGAAACTATAACACATAAGAAAACATCTAGAGTTTGGTAGATTGGAGATGGAACATCAAAACCATGTTTCATAAAATAAATGACATTGTGCATTTATCCAAAGGCACAGAATTTTACAGCACAAAGAATGAACCTTATTGTATGTAAGCTAAGACAAAAGTAATTTGGGAGGCTGACGGAGTCTGGGAAGGACTTCAGATTGTCACAAGATTCCCATGTTCTTGCAAATAATTAAACAAATGCTCGGTGAAGGAGGCATGGAGGAAAGTGCTGGCCCACATAATTTTGGGAGTAAATGGCTATGTGAGAGCAAAGGCAAGAGAAACTGCACGTCAGCACTGTCTCCTAACTGTTTGAGTGGTTTCCCACAGGGGATTGGATAACAACCCTCATGGTGCCATGTGTACAGGAAGCGACTGACGAAGGACATGGGCAGCAGGTGGTCGGAGACAGATTCCTCCCTGGGAGGGGCATTCTGCAGATAAGGGCTGAAAGGATCCATGTGGTGATAGACTGAAGTTGGAGATGTCATATCAGAACTCTATAGCTGAATAGAGCTCCAAATAGCTCTATTTGTACATGTACAACCATTTCTACCTACTCAGTAAATATACATGGAAAATAATTCCTTGCTCTGCCAGCTCTGACCAGCTAGAGGGAATAGCACTACAGTCCTGTGAGCCCATCTAGTGCCCAGATCTTGGTTTCCAGAACTCTTTGCCAATGAAGGGAACCAAAGCTTCTTGGAGAGATGGCTGATTCTAGGAGTGGGGCAGGAAATATGTGGGATGAGCACACGGAAATATCAGAAAGTGAGGAGAGCTCGGAGGGAACATCGCCAACACCTACTAACAGGGGTAAGCATGGGGGGCACTTAAAGGAGCTCCCGTGGGACAAAGCTGGAATAATAAATAAGGTAGTGTTGGGTTCTGACTCAAGGCATAAAATAAATATCCGTGAGTCCATACTGATATAAATAAATTTCCAACTAACAAATGAAGGAGGAGAGATCAAAGTCCCACAAAGAATTCCAAATAATGTATTTATACATATATTTTTTTCCTCCTAAAGGAGAAAGAACATAACCCCCCACTCTTCAAGTGTGAGCTTTACATAGGGACTTCCTTCCAAAGAGGACAGAGTAGCAGGTGGGGTGAGAGGTGAGCGGTGTAGGTGAGTGTTTGCGATCAATGACAGTCATAAACTACGTTGATTAGGTCCCCTTGAAATAATACGATGATAGTGCACTCGATGTCTGGGATTCCAGTCCTTAAACCCCGTAATTTAACCCCAAATCCAGCCATGAGTAAATCAACTGGCCAGTTCTAATAGAGGAAAATTCCTCGAAACTGTCAAGTTCAGGAAAAACAAGAGAAACCGTGAAAACGCATCCCAACCAGAAGGAGGCTTAAAGAGATAGGGCAAGTGAGTGACATGCGATGCCAATGAGATTCTGAAGAGAAAAAAAGTCAGTCACGTTAAAATGAAGGAAATCTCTATGAACTGTGGGCTTTGTTTGATGACAAGATATCAGAATCACATCATTAATCATAACAGACACGCATACAAGATGTGAATAAAGCGGGAGCTCTACTATTCTCTCGACTTTCCTATATTTTTCTACATTCAAATTTTCTATATTCTTAATCTCAAACTCCCCCAGGAAATAAAGCACAATAAAAAATAATAATAACCGCAAAGTGACCATGCTGGGTCACGTTTGCCAGCAGCTTGTTCCAACTATGTCTCATTTCTTCCAGTCACATCTTAGCTTCTTTTCCTTTTAAATTTCAATAATCACTTGATAGTGCTGCTGGGGGGATGAAAACCTCATTCCTATGGTCCCCAGTGTCGACTAGCTAGCCAATAATGATCCCAGAGGTTCCATGACTGGAACCATTCTAGGGCTGCTGTTTTTAGAATTCACTGAGAAGTGAATATGTATTCATTTATTTGTATTACTTTCAAATATCAAAGTTGCCAGAATTCAAAACATCTTAAAGAATACACATCAGTGTAGGGGCACCTGGGCAGCTCGGTTGGTTAAGCATCTGCCTTAGGCTCAGGTCATGATCTCAGGGGTCCTAGGATCCAGCCCCGCATTGGGCTTCATGCCCAGCGCTGGGCCTGTTTCTCCCTATGCCCGTTCCCCCCACTCATGCTCGCTCTCTCTCTCTCTCTCAAATATAAAATAAAATCTTAAAAAAAATAAGACTACACGTCAGAGTGCATTTAAAAACAACTCCCTTGGAAACCCCCATCAGCTTCTGAACCACTCAGGGAGGCAGCTGGATGCGTGCATGTGAAATCTGCTCTGGATTCCGGCGGATTTGGATTCCGATCAAGCCGTGCCACCTAGTAGACCCTGTGCTTTTGAATAAGTCACTTAATCTCTCCAGGCCTCTCATCTTAGAACAAAATTAAAGGCATTTTTGTAGTATTTGTGTGGAAAGTAAGTAGAGTGATGCTTATTAAGTATTTCGCACAGTTCTTGGCATGTGGCAAAGTGCTATGTTATCATTATTCATATGTAAGTTCACGGGTCCGACACTATTTTATGAGTATCTTATAACTGCAAAACTCTGAAGTAATGCTTATATATTACAAATATGGGGAGTCAAGGAGCCAGTGACTGATTTTCAAAATGTTTGCAACTATGCAATAATTAGGGAGGAGGAACTGGAATATAGGTCTTTCTTCTTGCGGACCAGTGATCTCCCCACTATAAAAATGAAGAAAAAAAAGGTAGTATTAATGTTTGCAAATATTGGGCAAGATCAGGATAAACATTTCCTTTTTAATATTCATATATTTTTTTCAGTATGAAGACTCAGGAAACTTTATTTTGGTTAAGTTATGGTTCATGGTTTTTCCATGAGATAAACTTTGAGATTAGTTTCCTACAACCTGATTTTGCTGTATTTAGGAAAGGATGAGTAAAAGAGAAAGTGATGCATGACGTCTTCCTTGTCTGAGCCTGCACAAAGTCCCCTTCTGATCATCCCCATGCTCTTTGGAAGAGGGTTATTGCCAGGCAAAGAGTATCCTTCTACATTTTTAACTTGTTAACAGGAATGTGGCCGGGAACATCTCCACTCAGGAGTCCTGCGAGATAAGAAGGGCAGAAACCGCAGGCACCTGGGATCTTCAGATCTATGTGCCTCTGGTCATCTGATCTTACTTTTTAAAATCAAAATTCTTCAAATATTTCATGGGAAAACATTAGCAACCGTGACGTTGAGCAATTTGATAGAGCCCTTTGTAATAAGTAAATATGGGAGATTTCACATGGCAGCCTTTTGGAACAAGAGCTATTCTCTGCCCCTCCCACCTGGTGTTCCCCTCTACCGCATTGCATCCGGGAAACTGAGGCACACTCCTGCTACCATAATGGTTGATTTTCACTTGGGACTGGAGCTGTCACATTTCACAGACAAATCCAAGCAGGGAACTCTATTACCATCCTGAAATCTTTCTCTTCCTCGGGGAAAGACCTCACCCCTGACTCAGCTCTCCAACTTACTAACATGTGCTGCCCAAGCACTAAGCTCTGCGCCTTAAAAATTATTTTTAGGGGCGCCTGGGTGGCTCAGGTCAAGATCCTGGAGAACTGGGATGGAGTCCGGCGTCGGGCTCCCTGCTCGGCTGGAAGCCTGCTTCTCCCTCTCTCACTCCCCCTGCTTGTGTTCCCTCTCTGGCTGTGTTTCTGTCTGTCAAACAAATAAAATCTTTAAAAAAATAATTATTTTTACATTGCTCCTAAATTTGAAAATTCCAATCAAAACAGAGACTGAGACAGACAGAGAGAGAGAGAGAGAGAGGGAGAGAGAGAGAGAGAGAGAGAAGGAATATAATGTCTTCCAGATGACAGCTTTCTGGATGGAATCTGAAGCCTGAAGCAAGAGAAAATTTTCATTAACATTCAGATTACATGTCATTTTGATTCACACTCCCTCAGCAAGCTGACTTGGTCGGCAGCCAGCCTTCTTGCAGGGCGATGACAAGGACGACACCGCAGGCTTCACTGCTCCTGATTCCGTGAGTGGCCCCGGGTCTCGGGAGCTCAGCCCTGGCGCCTCTGCCGGCCCCACCCACCCTGGGACGCAGGACGCAGGAGCCAGGGCCATCCCAGGGAGGACGGACGCGGGCGGCCCCGCCCCTGCGGGCATGCACCTGCACACACAGGTGCCCCTGGCACTCGCCCTCCCAGCACTGCACGCTCTCAGAACCGCATCAAAAGGATAAACGAACTGCTGGCAATCGGAGCCCTCCGAGGACCTCTGTCTTTCCACTCCGGATGGAGGGATTGACCCTTTGCCACATGGTGCCCTCCACTAAGCAATGACTTCTTTGTTGTGCTATGGGCCATTATATTCCAGGCTTAAATGCCAAAAATGTTTTTTTTTTCTATTTTTAATTTTCATTCACTCTGGTTTTTAAAAATCCTTTGAAATACACACACATGTTCTCCCACCCTGGAATCAAAACGTTCTGTGTAACGGACTTGTTTTCAGATTTCAGCTTAGCAAGTCACAGCCCTCCCATCCCATCCTTCTGCACCCTGCCTGGTGTTTTGAGTCAGGAGAGAACCCCGACCTACACCTCCTTTCTGGAGAGGAGTCTAGAGGTGTCAGTTTGGAATGGAGCAGGATGTGCGATCCACAGTGGCGGGTGTCTTGCTTTCGTATTCCTGAACGAAGAAGGTCGCCCGGCACACGGAAGGACTGAGAAGCGACTTGTGGACGAACAAACAAACAAGTGAATGACCAATGTGTACGTCTCGTAATGAATTTAGTTTTGTCATTTCTGCCCAAGATTCAGCAGGATAGTTTTCAAGTTTAGAAGGCATGCTTGTCTCTCGTATGTATCTTCTCCCCCGCCTGAGTCCTTCCACTCATTTTGTACAGTGTGAGCTTTCCCTTGGAAAAGCTAAAGGCTGAAGGGGTTTGTATCTGGACAGTCCTACTGCCCCACAACGTCCCCAGTTTATGTTTTCATTCATTTGTTTCATTTATTAAATTATTATCTAGTTACTGAGTGTCTTTAAGGTGCGGGGAAGAGTCCTGGACTCCTGGATGACAAAGGTGAACCATGAATGGGGCAGAGTTCCATGCGGCTGGCATCTTGAATCTAATGATACATGTAGAAAAGTTCAAGAGAATTCAAGGGGGTTGGGGCAGAGGAAGTTCTCAGTTAAACATGAGAAGCTAAGCATTGGTCAAAGTAGCAGGTGAGAAAGGCTGTCATAGAAAACCCTCCTGAAGTCATTTTTGGGATCCTGTTACTCCCTGATGTGGCAAGGCTGTGAACCCCTGTGCAGTCTAATTGGAGCCTCTATGCAGTGTAGAACACATACAAATAAAGGTAGTCACTCTCCTTTTCTTTTATCAGTGACCCTAGTATAGGAACTTGAGTGTGTATACTGAGAGAAAGCAAAACCTAGTGGGGGACCAATGTAGATCCAGCTTTTAGGAATTTCAGTAGAGACACATTTCATGTAAATATCCTTCTTTGCTCTGACTGTAGTGATACGGAATTCTTTCTTTTCTTCAATTTTGGAATGCATATATGGAGAGATTGAGAGCTTGGGAGAAGGGGTAGCTTTCTTATCAGAAAAGAGTACCCCTGAAAGAAAGAAAGAAAGAAAGAAAGAAAGAAAGAAAGAAAGAAAGAAAGAAGAAATGTATATCTTATCTTGGCATCTGTGAAAACATGGAAAGATTAATCAATTTGGAGGTAAAATAATTAAAATCAATACGGGTGCACAATTTATTGGATTGCTTAAATGTTTTATCCTCTCTGACACTTCATAGTCATATCTATAAAATGATGTGATAATAATTGGGTCTACTTATAGAAATATTTTAGGATTAAATGAGGTGATTTGAAGACTAACAGTAAGTAATTAAACTCTGAACAGAAGTCAAGTTTTGTCTTCAAATCACATAATATTTCTGTTATCTTGCAGTTAAAGGAAAGATGCATTGAAATTCAAATTAAGAACTTCCTCCCTTGCTTTATGTTTTATTACAGCTTCCTCAAGGTGAAGCTATTTAAAAAATAATGTCTATGGGAACTAGGGTAATCCAGGGAGAGAAAGGAAACAACAGAGACTTTGGACACAGAAACAACCTGAGGGACTTGGAGGGAGGGGGGTGGAGGGATGGGAGAGCCTGGTGGTGGGTATTGGGGGCACCTAAAGTGTGGAGCACTGGGTGTGGGGAATGGGGAATGAATCTTGGAACACTGGGGAAAAAAATTTTAGTAACAATAAAAAAAAAAACATGCAGGGGAAACAGTGAATACAAATAAGACTGAGCATTATTGGTATTAGAATTTTTAATAGGTTTTAGCTTAAAATAGCACACATATACGAGGGAAAGATCACACATCTCCATGTTTCCCAAATGCATGCATAGTTTCCAAGAGTTTGTGAAGACAGGGATAGTTAAGGTGTAAGATAAACGAATTTGTTTCAGTTCCCGGTCAGAGCAACCTTGCTCGGGCATTAGGAGAGTTTCTTAGTCAAAACAATGTCGCCTAGGAATACTTTTGTGGATGTTAGACCTTATCGCCTGTGACAGGTTTTCTAAGATCTTTCTCTTGTACAGGCTACCTTTTTGAAATGCTATCCTCAAATGTAACCAAGCACATTTTCCCAGCAAACCGAAGGTGATTTTCTCACTGTGTGTGTTCATTTCAGTCGGTGCTGCAGAAGCACGTTTTGTGGAACCAGGAGGAGGACAGGGAGATGTCTGTGAAAAGAGACTTAATGGAGTCATAATAACGACAATTTTACCTTCGAATATTGAAAGGGGTAAAAATGTACTCTCTGTGGTTCCAAAGAGTCAAAGCGGCAAGGAATTGCTTTAGAAAAATTGGAGTTCTCTTAAATCGAAATAGGCCTCCTTTTGTGGTAGAAAGTATCAGGTAATAAAATTTTTACAGAGCACACAAGTTCTTGGAAAGGATGCTTACGCTTGTCTACATATCTGACAGAGACTGGAATTAAAATGTTCGCCCTCTGGATGAAACTTTAGCGTGGCCTGGGATGCATTTTGTGACAGGATGCCTGGGGCCCCATGGTGACGATGCAGATCCTGTAGGTCTGGGTGGGCCCTCGTCATGATTTTCTCTAAGCCATGGTTAGAATAACTCCCTGGGTGCTCTTAGGTGCACCCAGATGTCAGAAAATGTACGCTAATTGATCTCTAGAGTCCTTTCTCATCGGATCAGTCCTGTGCTTTTAGTAGGTCTCTGTGCTGGGCAGGGTTGAAACAAGCAAGGAGAGCTGGGGATCCATCCAGACCGCGCTCCCACCCGGCCAAGCAGCCCAGAGCAAAGCACCGGGAGCAGACTGATGGAGTTTAAATAGAGCGTTGATCTGCGCCTTGCTCGTTACTGATTTATTCAAGAGATGAGTATCAGCCAAGTCCTCTGGTCTTTGCCTCAAATAGAGACAGATGCTGACAGTTCTGGCCCGCCCATCTTCCCCAGGAAGACGGTCTTTCTGGAGCCGGGCCAGCGGCACCGTCCCCGAATCAGTGATAGAGAAAAGGTCATAATGTGCATCCACCTAGCTGGTGCGTCGAAAGATCGCAGAGCCCAGAGTGTATTTCATTAAAACCACCCCATTCCCCGAGCCTGTTAGCAGTGGCTGGAAAACATCATTCTCAATGCAGTGGGGAGAATGCTGTCACCGTGTGCAGGAAGCAAGATGGGAACTCTGACATCTCGGTGGCAATGTGCGTGTGTGTCTGTCACAGCCTCTTCCCTGTCGCCGTGCCTCCCAGACTTCATGACACCACGTCTCGGCGTCATCTCCGCCCTGCCCACACATTTGCCTCCACTGAGGATTAGGTGTTTCATTTTCTGGGTCCTTATTATGGCTTTTTGGATGTAAATTTGCATGAAGCTACTTCCGTGTAAGTAGCATTTTGACATAATAGCGGCACCGATGCGGACTGGCATTGGCTACGGGCACGTTGTTTCAAACCCATCCATTCCAGACTGTGGCTTAATCTGAAGGCGGGATTACTTGAAAAATGCATTTATGAAGTCTGACCTACTTTTTAAATATTTAATATTCCATTTTGGTTTCCTTGTAACAAAAGAAGCTCCAAGGTCTTCATGTTCTTGCCAGTTTTTAAAGCATAGATACTGACTCAGCTGATAAGACACCATACAGAGTCACCGTCCCTGGGCCACTCTCAAGAGTGCATGTATTTAAAGCAATTAGCGGTTCACAGGATCCTACGGGTACTTGGACGTCCCAAGGGACTGCTGTGCATTTGTTCTTTCTGAAAGTTCTCCTTTTTGCTTTTCTTCAGACATATGACTGTGTAGGTAAGAAGACTCAAAATCTGCAGTGGGAATACCATCACCCCCTTCGCAGAACGGGGTCTATTTACGGCTTCACTGAGGCTGTGCCTTCGATCGAAATATTCTGGTGGGGAAATGGTAGACCCGCAGACAATAGATCGAACTGTTTGAGAACGAAGAGGGAAGAAAATCGGGAGACAATTCAAAAACAGTATGTTACGTCAACTTGCGAAATTTAAGCAGTATTTACATATGCATATTGCTTAGTTCATTGGAAAAATAAGTTAAGCTAGCAGACACTAAGAAATCCCAATAAGAGACAATAACAATAAAGTTGGAGGAGGGTGAGGAAATAGGAGAAGATAGTCACTTGCAAGCGGGGTAAACCCAGCGCGGAAAAGTGCTGAGTACGCCATCGTGTCCTACCTGCTGTTCAGCCTCCCTAGCAGCCGAAGCCAACGTAAAATACGACAATTATCTGAATTAACTCTCCATCAGGTTGGAGCAATCTCGCTGCTTTTGGTCCTGAACTCACAACGACTGTACAACAGGACCACTTAACAGGAATTCTTGTGGTCTAGATGACAACACCCAACACCTTCGCAGTAATAAATGCAATAAAGTGTTTCAAAGAGTTGAAAGATATTTATTTACATTAGAGTTTTCCAGCGAGGCGAAAATGGATACTTCGTTTGGGGAATGGAAATAACATAGGTAACAGTCAATCACACTATGCCGTCTGAGTTTATTGTTCTATATTAAACAAGAGCAAGAATTATCCAAACTGCGGGGAGGGGTCCCATTGCTCTGTCCCTGCTGAGGACACACATGCTTCTAAATAGCAAGGGACTTGGCTTTTAGTTCCTGTAAAAGTTTGCAAACTACTTTAGCCAGTATGCATCGAGAGTAACGGTAATCTTACAAAATACCTTTATCAAAGAGATTTTAACTTTCTTTAAGTCTTGAACAGATAAAATGTGTGGACATAGATTATGACGGGCACAGTTTCAGAACTACAACTGAGCCCTTATGAAGGGCTCACTATTTGTAACGGTGTATATTGACAAAATCCTAATGTTTTTATTAAATACTATTTTATTATTTTTATAATAAAGTATAATTAATAAACATGTCTCTGTGTTGTTTTTGCTAGCTTATTTTTAGTGGACGTTAACCCAGTGTAATTTCCTGGCCTGGGAGCAATTCGTGTAACACATCTAATCTTAAGCAGATGAAATTTGGATATCATTGTTTCAGTTTTGTGGATTTTTAAAAATTTGAGTAAGTCCTTATTTGAGACTGCTAAACTTTCTATTTTGACTGTCAGGCCTCTTGAATGTAATAGTAACCTCCCCATTGCTTGTATGAGGTATTTCTATTTCTTGCCTGATGCATTGGCCGGAACTTCAAGAACAATGTTGAATTATAACAGAGATAATGGGACTGCTTGTTTTGTTCCTGATTTTAATAGGAATTCCACTGTGCTTTGCATTAATTAGGA
>PITA01032948.1:0-13347 GCA_004023965.1 Spilogale gracilis
TCTTATTGATTCTTTCAAAGAACCAGCTTCTAGTTTCGTTGATGCATTCTACTGTATCTCTAGTTTCTGATTCATTCATCTCTGCTCTAATCTTTATTATTTCCCGCCTTGTGTGGGGGGTTGGTTTAATTTTTTGTTGATTTTCCAGTTCTTTAAGGTGTAATGAGAGTTGGTGTATTCGGGATTTTTCAATTTTTTTTGAGTGAGGCTTGCATGGCTATGAATTTCCCCCTTAGGACGGCCTTTGCTGTATCCCATAGGTTTTGGATCAATGTATCTTCATTCTCATTGGTTTCCATGAAGTGTTTCAGTTCTTCTTTGATATCTTGGTTGATCCACATATTCCTGAGTAGGCTCGTCTTTAGCTTCCAAGTGTTTGATTTTCTCTTGAACTTTTTATGTTGATTGAGTTCCAGTTTCACGGCATTGTGGTCAGAGAATATTCAGGGAATAATTTCAATCTTCTGGTATCGGTTGAGCCCTGATTTGTGACCTAGTATGTGGTCTATTCTGGATAAAGTTCTATGTGCACTCGAGAAGAATGAGTATTCTGTTTTAGGGTGAAATGTTCTGAATATATCTATGAGATCCAGCTGGTCCAATGTGTCATTCAAGGCTCTTGATTCTTTGTTGATTTTCTGTTTAGATGATCTGTCCATTGCTGAGAGTGGTGTGTTAAGATCTCCTATGATTAGTGTATTTGCATCAATATGATTCTTTATTTTGATTAACAGTTGGCTTATGTAGTTGGCTGCTCCCATGTTAGGGGCATAAATATTTACAATTGTTAGATCTTCTTTATGTATAGACCCTTTAAGAATGATGTAGTGTCCTTTTGTGTCTTTGACTACAGTCTTTACACTAAAATTCAATTTGTCTGATATGAGAATCGCTACCCCGGCTTTCTTTTGGGGTCCATTGGCATGAAAGATGGTCTTACATCCCCTCACTTTCAATCTGGAAGTGTCTTTCAATTCAAGATGAGTCTCTTGTAGACAGAATATGGATGGGTCCTGTCGTTTTATCCAGTCTGCAACCCTGTGTCTTTTTATTGGAGCATTTAGGCCGTTCACATTGAGGGTGATTATTGATAGATATGTTTGCATTGACATCATGTTGCCTATGGAGTTCATGTTTCTATAAGTTACCTCTGTATATTTCTGTTTTGTGTCACTCTTGGGTTTGTTTCTCCTCTAAAGAACCCCTCTTAGTATTTCTTGTAGTGCTGGCTTGGTGGTTGCATAATCTTTTAGTGCTGGATACATTATTCTTGGTTGCATATTTTTGTCATGTAACTTCCTTTATATGTCTTGCCAGCCCTTTCTGGCTTGCCAGGTTTCTGTGGAAAGGTCTGACGTTATTCTATTGGTCCTCCCTCTATAGGTAAGGGATCGCTTTCCCCTAGCTGCCCTTAAGACATATTCTTTGGTTTTATGATTCAAGAATTTTACTATTATGTGCCTGGAAGTTTTTCTGGCCTCATTGATCTTGGGGGGTGTCCTCTCTGCTTCTAGGACATGAACATTTGTTTCATTCCTCAGATTTGGGAAATTTTCATCCATGATTTGTTCAACAATATTTTCTTTTTTTTTTTTAAGATTTTATTTATTTGACAGAGAGAAACACAGGCAGAGAGGGATCACAAGCAGGGGGAGTGAGAGAGGGAGAAGCAGGCTTCCCGCCAAGCAGGCAGCCCGATGTGGGACTCGATCCCGGGTCTCCAGGATCATGACCTGAGCTGAAGGCAGTCGCTTAACAGACTGAGCCACCCAGGCGTCCCTCAACAATATTTTCTAGGCTTCTCTCTCTCTCAATTCCTTCAGGGATTCCAATAATTCTGATATTGGAGCGTTTCATGGCATCATTCATTTCCCTTATTCTGTTTTCTTGGGATTTTAGTTGTTTGCTCCAAGACTTCTCTTGCTTCTCCATCTTATTCCATCTGTCTTCTGAATCACTGATATGATCTTCAGCTTTACTTACTCTGGCTGTTAGCATATTTAAATTAGATTGCATCTCATCTAATGCCTTTCTAACCTCAGCTTTCACTTCTGTTACTATGGCTTCCACTTTGAGACTAATGTTCTTTTCTAAATTGACTATTGCTTGGACTATTGCTGCCCTGAATTCCATATCTGTCATATTGTTTATGTTCATTTCCAGTAGTTCTGTGACCGAGGTTGCAGTCTCCGGGTTCTTCTTCTGTTGGGTGTTCCTTCTCCGAGTCATTGTGGCGAGGAGTGGTTGAGGGGGTGTATGGCTAGATATATCAGCCACTATCTAGGTGGATTGGTCGTTGGAAGGTTTTGGAGCAACCAGAGTTCACCACCGAAAAGGGAGGAGAAAGAGAAAAGGAAACGGAAGAGAGGAAGCAAGAAAAGACACCCCTGCCAGAGCGGGGCCCGGTGATAGGATTTATATGGTACAGATATGTTACAGGGTAAAGAAAAGGGTTATCAAGGGTAAATGAAGAGATCAAAAAGTGAAGCCCAACCTATATGACCCCCAAGACCAGTATTTATATAATATAGAAACAAAGACAATTACACAGACACACTGACAAACTAGGGTGGGAAGGTGAGGGCAGACACTCCTTGTGGGCAAGGAATGCATTTCAGACGCTCCCGAGTTTGTCTTGTTGGTATTGTTGGAGGAGCCCACTTTCAAAAGATATAGGGGGATTGGAACTGATTTTATATAGGGGTAGTATTGAATAGGGATGTGGGATTGACTTGAAGCTTGTATCTACATGTACACGTAAAAGAAAGAATAAAGGAAAGAGGAGAGAAGAAAGGGAAAAACGGAGAGAGCGAATAGGGAAACAAGAGGCAACAACAAAAGCAGAAAATACAGGGGTGTGTTTGAAAAAATTTCAGGGTAAAAAAGAGAAAAAAATAAAAATAAAATGAAAATAAAATTAAATAAATAATGTTATGGGGTGTTGTATTGGGTATCACGTTGTGATAAGAAGGGGGCTAAAAATTGAAAGAAGAAAAACCGTGAGAATGTATTTTTAAGCTTAAAGTGGAAGCTTTAAAAGTAAGAATAGAAAAAAGTTTAAAAAAGTAAATGAGGTGGAAAACTGTATCATTGAGTTGTAGGGCTTTTGGTACTTGTAGTCAGTGCCAGGAGTTTAATAAATTGCCTTTCCCCCGATTTGGGGCTTTGCATTGGAATGTTGTCCTCCTGAGCTTCTGGCTTGCTTTCTGGGGGTGGGGCCTGCTGTTCCGTTTCAGTCCTTCCACCTGGGCTGAGTCTCTCGGCCCCCCTGCTAGAGGCTGGTCTCCATGGTAACCAGGTTATCAGGTTACAATTCTCTGGTAGCGGAGCGTTGTTCTTTTACGTCTTTTTTCAGCTGTTGAGGAAGTCAGGTCGGAGCAAGATGTCTGCGCCCAGACCTCCCTCCCAGAGAGAGCTTCTACACAGGGAGGGGCTCTTTCCAGCCTCCCAGTTGGCAGTCTGTCACAGCCAGGCTGGTGCAGATGTTGTATTGATTTCTGCCCCCGCCCCCGCTTGTCATTTCTCTCCCTCACCTCAAAGCCACAACTCCTTTTGGATTGCGCGACTTTGTCTGCCCCCAGGGACCTGGGGCCTCTCCGGTCCCACGCAAGTCTGTAAAATCGCCTTCCCTGGGGGCATCTGCGCGGCCCACGGGGTGGAGAGAAGCGGGAGAGAAGGGCAGCGGCGTAAAGATAGAATCCAAGCCCACTGATTTCGCGGCAGCTGCGGCGGCTCCGGCGGCGGCGGCGTGCACGCGGGGGTGCACCAGGCGGCGGCAGCAGCGCGCACGCCGGGGCGGCGGGAAAAGAAAAAAATTTTTTTAAAAGTCTCCTTGCCTTGCCCTGGGCTCCGCTGTGTTCTCGTTTCTGTCCAGCCCCGATTCAGGCCATAATCTGTTATTCCTCACTCACAGAGCACTTTCGTTTTGGGGTATTTGTTTTCAATGGTTCAGCTCTGCGGGCTTCCTCCTCCACTCCCCTGTCTCTGGGGGCAAGCCTCCAGACCCTCTTGTTTGTTTCTACCTTTTTGCCGATGTACCTTGTCTCTCGTGGCGGTCCAGAAGTGGGAAATATCACATTTCAGGCTGATTTCATGGGTGTTCACAGTGGTCTTGTAGTGGTTTTTTTTGCTGGAATTCAGCTCTCTTCAGGGAGCTCCCCGAAATGTGGTCGCCTGGCCTTCCGCCATCTTGACTCCCAGACCTATGTTTAAATATACCTTTAATGTACTGAAGAATAAACTGCCAAAATTACTATGATTATCAGTTTCTGAGCTTTCTATCATGTTGCATTGACCTGTGACAGAGACTCCCTCCCCCCACAGTTCATCTTCCCACCTATTGACTTAGACTCATTTTTCTGTACGTCCTACCTAGTGGAAAGTGTCACTCTTTTCTGTCTATAGTTACAGCTGTTCTTTTCATGGCTCTTTACTGGAGTTTGTAGGTGTTCAGAAGGGTTTGATAGCTATCTAGGTGAATTCCTTGGGACAGATGAAATGAAGGTCTCCTATTCCTCTGCCATCTTGGCCTCTCCTTCTTTCTCCAGACTGCTTTGGGTATTTTGGGTCTTCTGTGATTCCATACGAATTTCAGGACTGGCTTCTATTTCTTTGAATAATGCCACTGGAATTCAGATAGGGATTTCATCCCACCTGTAGATTGAGTTGGGTACAGTGGACATGTTAACATTATTAACTCTTCCAGTTAATGAGCATGGCGTATGCTTCCATTTATTTGTGCCATCTTCCAAATCTTTGACCCATATACTCACCTGTTCCCCCATCTGACACACACATGTTTTTCCTTCCTTTTCTACCACGTGTTCAGTCTACCAGGTCTTTCTCATTCTTTTTACTTTTATTCCTAGACTTTTTTTTTCTTGAGGCAACTTCAGTGGCATTGACTTCTTAATTTCTCTTTGCGAAAGTTGGTCATCAGTATGTAGAAATATGAGTTGGGGTGCTTGGGTGACTCAGTTAATAAAGTGTGTGTCTTCAGGTCAGGTCATGATCCCAGGGTTCTGGGAATGAACCCAGCTTTGGGATCCCTGCTGATCAGGGAGTCTGCTATTCCCTGACCCTCTGCTCCTCCCCCTGCTTGTGTGTGCACACTTGCTGTCTGTCAATAAATACATTATCTTAAAAGAAGAAATGCAACAGGGCCCATTATATTGATTTTGTATCCTGCAGCTACAGAATTTGTTTATTCTTACAGGGTTTTTTTGTATACTCTTTAGGGATTTCTACATATAATATCAAGTCATTTGCAAATAGAGACCATTTTCTTTTCCTATTTATATTTCATATCTATTTTGGTTTTCTTTTTATCTAAATGGTTTGGTTAGGGCTGTCCCTACTCTGATGAATGAAAGTGCTAGGAGTGGGCATCTTTCTCTTCTTGATCATAGTGAAAAAGCTTTTAGCATTTCACCCTTGAGTAGAATGTCAGCTGTGGACTTTTCATACAGAGTTTGGTTGAGGTATGTTCCCTCAATACCAAGATGGTTGAGTCTGTGTCATAATCGCATATTGAATCTTGTCAGGTGTTCTTTCTGCATCTATTACAACAGTCCTAGGATTTTTATCTTTTATTTTCTTAAGGTGGTGTTTCCCACTGGTGGACGGGCAGATGTAGAATCATCCTTGCATCCCTGGAATAAATCCCACTGGATCATGTTGTGTGATTCTCCTGATGTACTGTTGAATTTATTTTGCCTTTTTTTTGAGGATTTTTTGCATCTCAGTTCACGAGGGATATTGGCCTTTCCTTTCCTTGCAGTGTCCTTGCCTTGTTTTGGTAGCAGGGTAATGCTGTCCTCATAAAATGAGTTTGGACCTATGGTCTTCTCTCCTATCTTTTCAACAGTTTGACAAGGGTTGGTATTAAATCTTCTTCTCCTGTCCGGATGAACTCCTCAGTGAAACAGTCTGGTCTTGGGCATTTCTGTGTTGGGAGGATTTCATTATTGAATCAATCTTTTTACTAGTGATAAGTCTGTTTAGACTTTTTTCCTTCCTTGTTCAGTCTTTCTAGGTTGTTTTTAGGAACTTATCCATTTCTCCTAGGTTGTCCAAAGTGTTGGCCTCTACTTGTGCATAATACTCTCTTAAGATCCTTTTCATTTTTGTGGTATTCATTGTAATAGCTCATGTTTTTCTTTCATTTATGTTTTTTGCATCTTTGAATTAAATTTAATTACCCATAGTATAGTTTTTGATGCAATGGTTAATGTTTCTTTAGTTGCATATAAGACCCAGGGCTCATCACCACATGTCCCCTCCTTAATACTCATCACCCAGTTACTCTGCCCTCCAACCTACATCTTCTCCAGTTTGTTTCCTATGATTAAATATCTCTCATGGGTTGTCTCCCTTTCTGATTTCTTCTCATTCAGATTTCCCTCCCTTCACTGGTCCTCCCCACTATTCCTTGTGTTCCACATATGAGTGAAACCATATAATTGTCATTCTCTTCTTGGATGATTTTGTTTAGCCTAACCCCCTTCAGTTCCATCCATGTGGATGCATATGGTGGGTTTCCATCCCTTCTGACGGAAGAGTATTCTTCTATGGTATGTATGTAGCTCAACTTCTGTATCCATTCCTCTGTTGAAAGACATCTGAACATCTTCCACAGTATGGTTACTGGGGACATTGCTGTTATGAACATTGAGGTGCATGTGTCCCTTCTTTTCACTGCTTCTAGGAGTGCAATTGCTGGGTCACACAGTACCTCTCTTTTTACTCTTTGAGGGACCTCCATGCTGTTTTCCAGAGTGACAGCACCAGCTTGCATTCCAAACAGCAGTGTAAGAGGGTTCCCATTTCTCCACATCCTCGCCAACACTTGCTTCCTGTCTTGTTAACTGTAGCCATTCTAACTACTGGAAAATGGTATCTCATTGTGGCTTTGAATTCCTTGATGGTGAGTGATGTGAAGCATGGTTTTCAGGGTCTGCTAGCCATTTGGATATCTTCTTTGGAAAAATATCTCTTCCTATCTTCCGCCCATTTCTTGAGTAGATTCTTTGGTTTTTTGGGGTGTTGAGTTTGAGAAGTTCTTTGTAGATCTTGGATACCTTTATCTGTAATGCCATTGGCAACTGTCTTCTCCCATTCTGTAGGTTGCCTTTGAGTGTTGTAAATTGTTTCCTTCGCTGTGCAGAGGATTTTATCTTGATGAAGTCCCAATAGTTCCTTTTTGCTTTTGATTCCCTGGCCTTTAGAGACATGTCTTCCAAGAAGTGGCAATGTCCAAGGTTGAAGAGGTAGCTTCCTGTGTTCACCTCTAGGATCATGATGTGAGGCAGGAATCAGTTATATTTCTTTACCGATGTATTAGAGTTCTCTCTCTTTCTTGGGGAGTCGAGCTAAAAGTTTGTCAGTTTTAGTTATCTTTCCAAAAAAGGCAGCTTGTATTTTCACTGATCTTTTGTCTTTTTTGTCTAGTGGGTTTATTTCCACATTCCTTTTTTATTTCCTTATTTCTAATGTTATAGGGCTTTTATTTTTTCCTTCTTCCAACTTGTTTCCCATGAAAATTAGAGTAGTTATTGGAGAGCTTTCAAGGAAAATGACAAAGACCTGAATTTCTGTGAAATCCCTCCTTAGAACTGCTTTTGCTGGATCCTATACTTTTTTGTAGGTTCTCTTATTCATTTGTCTGAATGTAGTTTTAAAGTTTCATTTGACTTTTTCTTTGACCATGGGTTGTTTAGTAGCATGTTGTTAAATCTACACCTAATTAGGGTTGCCCCGTTTTCTTCTTGTGACTGATTTCTACTTTCATACCACTTTAGTTGGACAAGAATTGAAACAGAGAGTGAGGGAAGCATTCCGTTTATTGGTTATTTGCCTGAGTGAAGACCACATGCTCATTGGAGACAGAGGAACATTTTGTGAGACAATGTTGGGGGTCGGTGGTCAACCCCTGCTAGAATTATTGACTGCTACCATGCGGACTGTGTACCACTGTTCACACTGTAGCCCTGATGGACTTGTGCTTCATTAGAAATATTTTCTAGGAAGTGCAGGGAGGGTCATGTGGGTTCATGACATGGCCCCAGGTCAGCAACCAGGATGTATGGTATATTTGGGGATCAGAACCTAACTTTCTGTTGGAAGTAACAGAATCAGGACATGGTGTGCTTCATGAAACTAGCTGAGATGTGGAATGATCCACTGGGTGTTGGTGGTGGGTGGGGTAGTGAAGCCTTGGATCTGTCTCACCATATCCTCTGGAATTCAGGGACACCCTCCTGTCTGTTGAGTTGTGCCTGTGGCCAGGCACCAGGGTTGCACTGGATCTGCACCAGAGGGACAATGTGTGTGGGGAGGGGCGCTGTTTCATTTCCATAAAAATCGACTGGGGTCTTTGACTATGATTCTTAGCAGCAGCATGGGGAGTGGAGGGCAGTGGTGGTGCACACTTCCTAGGGTAGTGGTCAGGACTAGTCTGGAGCCCACTGAGGTCAGCCATGCCTGGCTCAAACGCATCCAGTCACTCTACCTGCGGGCCCTTTGCCCATGGTATTTTCGAGCCAGCTCCCATGCTGCTGCCTCCTAATTTTGGTCATCTTCATGGCCACTAGCCTCTGCTCTTCCCCATGACCCCTAGGCTATTGTCCTCCATCCACTGGCCCTCTTTCCAAGGGCCCAGAGCAACCTGATGTCAGGGTAGCCTTCTAGACAGGCAACTCTATTAGTTCCCTGATGGATCACTTATCTGGATCCCCTGTGAGATGAGGACGATGTCCTGTGCTGGAAGAGGACTGCAGGTCCCCAATCAGGATAGCCACATCTCCCTTCTCAGCGTGGCCTGCACTCGCCTCAGTTCTCCTGAAGGAAGCTCTCCCCACTTCCTGAGCTTACAGCTCTCACCTTCACAACCAATATTGTTTTCTATTTCTCAAACTCTTAGATCACCCACAACCCGTCTTTCAATTGCTCTTGTCGGTTTTTACCCATTTGCTGGACTGTCTGTTCAAAGAGGAGATGACCTTGGTGGGGGTCACCTTCCCTCCTACCTCCTTCAGCATGTCCCTGAGTCCTGGAGCCAGCTGTCCCACTGAAGGTTGAGGGACCTGAGCCAGCCCATCCTGATCCCATCTCTATTTCAACCATGTAGACATGAAGGGCTGCTGCAGGGCCCCCACCCTCCCGGATGTTAAAACAATGAAGGACTGCTGTAGGGCCCCCACTCTCCTGGATGTTACTCCAACGTACAATGGTAGGGACCCTACCCAAACTGCCACCCTTGGCAACCATGGCAACCCATTCAAAGCTTCCAACCGAAACCGCCATCCTTGGCAACCTGGAAAATGCACAAACGCAGCTTGCAGTGATTGATGAAATGTCAGATCGATGCGCGGGCTTTGCTGTAACGGACAATGTAGTTCTATATAAGGCCACCCCCGGAAGAACTCGGGGCTCTCAGCCGCTGACTGGTTTGGGGTCAGGCTGTGAGCCCGAGCATGCTCGAACAAACCCTTTGCTTTTGCATGGAACTGGTCTCTCAGAGTCTTCCTTGACAGGTGTGGCATTCCTAGGCTCCAAGCCGACTGCCCTCTTGGGCGGTCGACCCTTACAGACAGATGTGTGCTCTTGCTTCTTCTTTCAGCCCCCTCCCTCCCGGAGGTAGGTCAGAGTAGCCTCCAAGCCCCACATCTCAAGATTCTGTGCCTTTTGCCTCCTGCCTTCCTTTGGTGACCTCGGTGGTTTCCTGTTGCTTCTACCTTCCAAACACGTTCCCTTGGCAGTTCCTGCATCAGGGGAAGGCTTGTATCCTTGTCTGTACTTCGACCTCTTCCTGTCCTGCACCGAGCCCACCCACCATGCATCTTCCATGGATGTGATTGGAAGCAAGCCCATCCACAGGGTCTCTATCAGCCAAATGGATCTAGGGAGCACCCATTGCATTCGAGATCCAGGATAGAGAACAAACCTGCTCTGAAACCTCTTCCACACTCTGTGACTATCTTGCACTAAAACAGAAACACTAATAGCTTTCTGGACTGTGAGGTGGCATCTGTCTCTATTGACACTGTTGAATGCCTAGGTGCTGAGCTGGGACAGAAAGGGAGTATGGCACCTGTGGGCTAAAAGGAACCGTTACAGTATAAGAACACAGTGCTCTTTGAATTGGAGGCATAGAGTGAATACATCTTGTCCAGAAAATACTCCCAAATAGGGCTTATGGACTTTGCACAGCAAATGCTTTTTCAAATAGGTTATGAAAGAAACCTATCTTCTTCTAGGTTTTGTTTTAATTCCAGTTGAGAACATATATTGACATACTTGTTTCAGATGTACAATAGAGTGATTCAGTAACTTGATCTATTACTTCCTGCTTCTCAGGAAAAGCACACTCTTAACCCCCTTCACCTATTTCACTCATCGCCCATCCACCTCCCCTATGTTCACCATCAGTCTGTTCTCTATTGTTAAGAGTCTGTGGGGCGTCTGTGTGGCTCAGTCGGTGAAGCGTCTGCCTTTGGCTCAGGTCCTGATGCCAAGGTCCTGGGATCAAGCCCCACATCGGGCTCCCTGCTCAGCAGAGAGCCTGCTTCTACCTCTCCCTCTGCCTTCCTGTCCACTTGTGCTCTTTCTCTAGCTCTCTGTCAAAGAAAGAATGAAAATATTTGGAAAAAAAGTCTGTATTTTGGTTTGTCTCTTTTTTTTCTCCTTTACTTTTTCCTTCCTTCAACTCTACCTAAGAGTGACAGCCTATGGTATTGTCTTTCTCTGAGTGACTGGTTTCACTTAGGATAACACTCTCTAGCTCCACCCCTGTGGCTGCAAGTGGCAAGATTTCATTCTATTTTATGCGTGAGTAGTATTCCATCATATGTGTGCATTGTCGCGTTCCCCGCCAGCAGAGAAGACGCAACACACGGGTCAATGTTGAAGCTCCCCTTTATTCTCTTGTTCCTCCCCCTCTCATCTCTCATCTCTCACGAGGTCTCTCGTCTCTCACGAGGTCTCCCTCTTTTCCTTTCCTCCTCGTCTGGCGGCCTCTCAGTCTCTCTCCGCCTCTCTGCCTCTCCGCCTCTCCGCCTCACCGCCTGCCGCCTGTCTCCTCCTCTCCTCCTCGCCGTCTCCCCTGCCTCTCGTCGTCTCCCCTCAGGAAGCTTTCTAGCCCCCTTTTATATAGTATCCCAGCCAATCAGAGAGGAGATCACATGGGGCGTGGACTGCACGGCGAGCAGGCATTGGTGGAGTCCGGTGATCACGTGATCTTCAGGGCGGGCGCTTCCTGGAGCTGCTTCATGTGCTCGGCGCCGTAGCCTCGGCAGCAGCGCTGCCGGCATCTGCTGTGGAGCTCTCCACAGCAGACGCAGCGCCATCTATGGGGCGTGCCCCCGACAGCTCCCCCTTTTTTATTTATTTGTATGGACAGGGGACCGTGCCTGTCTTAGGTCGGGATGATCAACTCGCGTCCTTACCCGTCATTGAAGACTGCAGAGCATGCTACAGCTCCTGTCTTAGGTTGGCACGCGGTTATCATCCTCGTTGCCCGTCACTGACTACCGGTCCAGCATGCTAAGCCATACCTGGGGTGAGCTTCCATGCTTTATAGCGAGCAACGCCTGATGCATGGCCTCTCGGTCTCTAGACATTGTGCGTTGGAGGGCCCTTATCCAACGCACCGCCAGGACGAGGGCGAAAAGCACAATACAGCCAAGTGCTATGGTCCCAAACCAGGACTTTCCAAAGGACACCATTGCCTGCTGGCCGTGCAGAAACTGGGACGCGGCGAGGGGATTGACTCCTGCGGCATTCTCCAAATGGAGGGAGGTTGTCAGATGGTGGAATTTCGCGGTCCAGGTACCGTTGAGCATCTGGGACAGCTGCCAGGAGAGGTTCACTGCTCGAGAGAGATTAGAATACAAGTTAGAGGTTATACATAAACTTGTTAGGGATTGGATACAGCTGGAGGAGGCCATTTGTCATCCACAGTAGGCGTCGGCAGCTCATCGTCTTCAACCGTAGCTGGCTCCGTGGTGGGCTGTACTCGTCGTGTTAGACGTTCTGGCACCCAAACCGGAGCTGGCTGATCCTGAGGAAAAACACAGACAGAACCACGGACCCATCGTAGGACCGGGTCGGGACCCTTCCAGAGTCCTGTTAGGATATCCTTCCATGTCACCCAATCATTTAGATTGGCTTCCTGGTGCGAGTGGCGGTCTGCAGCCGATTGCCCAGTTGAATCCAAAGTCAAAAAATTTAGGGTGAAGAGAGCTATGTTAAGTTTATCTTTGGGGGATCTAAAGGAGACCCCTATTCCCCCTTTTTGTTTTGTTACTTGATTTTTCAAGGTGAGATGGGCGCGTTCCACGATGCCTTGCCCTTGAGGGTTGTAGGGAATCCCTGTGACTAGATGTATGTGAAATGTGTCTGCAAAGGTTTTAAAGCTGCGTGACGTGTAAGCAGGTCCATTGTCGGTTTTGATTTGTTTTGGGATGCCCCAAGAGGCAAAGTTCATAAAGCAGTGTTGGATAACATCTCGGACCTTTTCACCCGTATGCACGGAGGCCATGACAACTCCGGAGCACGTATCAATGGAGACGTGCACGCATTTCAAATTACCGAACTCAGGGATGTGGGTAACGTCCATTTGCCAAATGTGGTTAGGTAGGATTCTGCGAGGGTTTACTCCGAATGAGGGTGCAGGGATGAGAGGGGCACAGTGTTGGCAAGATTTGACAATTTGTCGGGCGAGAACCTTTGGAATCTGAAATTTCCTTAACAAGGGTTGGTCTGGATCTCTACGTACTATCTGGCATGACTCTAATCGTTGTTGTACTAGGTTAATAGTTTCCCTGGCCTTTGGTGTGAGATCGCTTCTGGAATTTAAGTCTGAGTCGCCCTTGAGAATATCAAAAAGGGGTTTTAATTCTGCCGTAGTTAGTTTTAGATAGGGTCAGAGCCATGCGATGTCCCCTAGCAGTTTTTGAAAATCATTAAGAGTATTAAGACTGTCCAATCTAAAGCTAAGTTTCAGAGGCTTTACCACAGTAGAAGAGAGATGTGTGCCCAAATAAGTTTGTAAGTAGCCACACTTTGGTCGGGGCTCTGTGCTATTCCTAAGCCTCGTAATGTCTGATTGGCCTTGATAATGGGCTAGCCTTTTGGCCAGTCAAGGGACTGTATAATACTCCTGTGTACTCTGGTGTCCAGGAGTCCTAGAAATTCCTTCTCTCTGATTGTGAGGGTCAGCATAGGCCTATCTTGCAATCCTAAGGTTAAGCAAGCAAGGGGCTCTCCAGAGGAGCCAAAGCCCTTAGGGCCTCGGGAGACGTCTTTATGGTTATACAAATTGTGCTGACTGGGGAGGACAAGCATTTG
>PITA01032949.1:0-13350 GCA_004023965.1 Spilogale gracilis
TTTTTAAGGAATCTCCACACTGTTTTCCAAAGCGGCTGTACCAGTTTACATTCCCACCAACAGTGTAAGAGGGTTCCCCTTTCTCCGCAGCCTCTCCAACACTTGTTGTTTTCTGTCTTGTTAATTTTGGCCATTCTGACTGGTGTAAGGTGGTATCTTAGAGTGGTTTTGATTTGAATTTCCCTGATAGCTAGTGACATTCCTAGATCTTTGACCAAGAACTTCTTCCTGATAAGATCCCCTTCCAGTTTTCTGATAAGGACATGTGCTTTGTATTTTCGCTTCTCGGGGCCCTGGCCTGTGGTTTGGAATGCACGAGCATCTTTAGGTACTACCACAATTTAGTTATTATTTTTTTTTATACAGGGTGAGTTCTGCAAAGGTTACGCTTTTCCGTCACACTCTAAACAGGTGTTTCACCGAGTTTGAACTGTGAAACTCCTTGTTTAAGGAGGTGCTCCCCACAAAGGTCCTGTGATAAAATGGGTTGGACTATATCCTCCTCTTGGTTATCGCAGTGTACATTGTATAGCAAAAGCTCTGAGAACTCTTTTACTAAAATATTTAGTGTTGCTTAACGTTTTTCAAATTTATTGATGATGGGACCCTAAATACACAGCCAACATATTTAGAGTAGATTCTTTAGGGTTTAGAATTTCTGCACCAAAAGGGATATAAAACCTAAAACTGGGGGCGCGTGGGTGGCTCAGTTGGTTAAGCAGCTGTCTTTGGCTCAGGTCATGATCCCAGAGATCCAGGATCGAGTCCCACCATCGGGCTCCCTGCTTGGCAGGAAGCCTGCTTCTCCCTCTCTCACTCCCCCTGCTTGTGTTGGCTGTGTTTCTCTCTGTCAAATAAATAAAATCTTTAAAAAAAACCCAAAAAACAAAAACAACAACAAAAAACCCCTAAAACTGTTCATATGAAATATAAATGTAGTATCGCTTATAATGTTTTATTTCTAATTGGTAGCAAACAGTCATCAGTAGCATTTTCCAAGCAGCTCCTCCAGGCTAACACACCTGTCGGCAACATGAGCATGTTAGACGGCCCTGCATGTCTGGGATGTTGTATAGAGTTGAGCCCAGCTTTACCTGGCACTGTTCCTCATGGCCCCATCCACTCTTCTTTTCCCACATAAAACTCCCCGTGTGGCTTCTTGTTTAGGATTTATTACATGCTCTCCTGGGCCCTCATCCTTTCTTCTTTTCACCTTTTCCTCTCCCTGCTGGGAGTCCCTTCAGCTAAATCTGTAGAATGATCCCTGCTTTCATTCTTGAACCTCCATTCTTGGGAGATGCCGGTACCAATGTTCGCTGTGGGGAGGGAGTAGTGAAATTGGGTCTTTTGATGCCTGAGTTTGCCTCCTAGCCCTGCCACCTACCTCATACAGGGGAGCACACTGGGGCGGCGAATCCCTATGGAAATTGTGTGCGTGTGTGCATGTGTGTAAGAGTGTGTCTGTGTCTCTTTGTGTGTGTACAGATTTCAAGATTCTTCTGCTGCCATTTGATAGAGTAGGTGTGAGGATTAAATGAATCATTTAGGCTGTCCCTCAAATGGTACTTTTAACATTTCCTCCTCTAAATCAGATTACAAGATTTTTTATTGTTGACGCCGAAAATCCTTTTAACTGATGAAACCCCTTTTTGTAGAGTTCCTTTACAACGTATCCTTTTCTTACAACGTATCCATATTCAGTATTGTTTTTCTGTTATTTCATGCTTGTCCTTTGTTGTACCATGAGATCCTGAGTAAGTAATTTGATATTCTTGGTCACAGAAGTTATGATAAGATGTAGTGGAAAAGGGAGCCCTGGGCAGAATTGTAAAGATGCTTAAATGTTTGTCTTATCCTTCCCCTTACTTCTGTTTTTTCTCTTTCTCCTTTAAAGCTTCTGGGTCCGGGCACCTGGGTGGCTCAGTAGGTTAAAGCCTCTGCGTTCAGCTCAGGTCATGATCTCTGGGTCTTGGGATCGAGGCCCGCATTGGGCTCTCTGCTAGGCAGGGAACCTGCTTCCTTCTCCCTTTCTGCCTGCCTCTCTGCCTGCCTGTGATCTCTCTCTGTGTCAAATAAATAAATAAAATCTTAAAAAAAAAAGCTCCTGGGTCCTTTCCCCAGGCACTTAGGCCCTTGATGCAGTACGCCCCCAGCCTTACCTCAGTGGCTGAGATGTCTCAACCCGTCTGGGGCTTTCCCTACCTCTTCAGCTTCACTAATCGATGCTCCTTTCCCTCCCACTCCACTGATTTCAAGTGCAGTGTAGATAAACTAATGTGGGACTGCTTATCGGTCACTGATGACTGCTACACACAGCCTCTCATTTATCCCAAGTAGATAGCCATTTAGTTGAGTCCTGGCTTACCTTCAAATTTTATACTGTTTTCTTTAAATTTAACCTTGCTTTCAAATACTACTTTTTTTTCCTGTTATCTTTTCTTTCCTTCTTTCCTTCTTCCCTCCCTCCTTCCCTCTTTTCCTTCCTTCCTTCCTTTTTTTCCCAGATCTTTGACCTAAATGTTAAGAAGTTCAGATTCTAAAGAACATTTATGCTAAAAAAAAAAAAACAAACACTTTTTCAAAATGGATCTTTTTATAAGCACTGGGAATACATTCATCTATAAATAACAAAGATCTGAAAAATAATGGCTCAAACCCAGATTCCTGTAACAGAATCCTAGAAGTGGGTGGTCCAGTGTCTGCCCTCCCAAGTCAGAGATTCTGCTTCTTTTTCTTCTCCTCTGCCGTGCATTGTTTCTATTCTTAGAAAAATGTGGTTCGGGATGCCTGGGTGGCTCAACTGGTTAAGCGTCTGCCTCCCGCTTAGTCATGATCCCAGCATCCTGGGATCGAGTTCCCTATTCAGCAGGGAGCCTGCTTCTCTCTCTACCGGCTGCTCCCCTGTTTGTGCTCTCTCTTGCTCTTTCTCTGACAAATAAATAAAATCTGAAAGAAAGATAGGAAGGAAGGGAGGAAGGAAGGAAGGAAGGAAGGAAGGAAGGAAAGTGGTCTCCCTCCAAGTATTACACAATGGGTCCTTTTATGTCTTGGTCAGAAGTTAGTCACACACTTTGAAGTGAATGAGAGGCTGTTTGAGGCCTCTGCTGGTTGGCCAGTATTAAGCCCACCTCAGATACTATTGTTCTTTCATCAAGGAGGAAGGGGTGGCTGCATATGGAAGGTAACTGGCAGTCTCTACCACAATTCCATTTTCCTAATTGTGAGAGCAATATACATAAAACATAGAGAAGTAAAAAGAGCTAAATACTCCCAGAATTAAGCACACCTAACCTGTGGCCTAGAACTCAGTCTCCCTCTCTCTCTCTTTTTTCCCTTCTTTTTTAAAAGTAAGCTCTATGCCCAACGTGGGGCTCGAACTCATGACCCTGTGATCAAGAGTTTGCACGCTCTAGCGACTGAGTCAGCCAGGTGCACCAACTCTCTTTTTACCCCACTTGCATAACTTCAATTTTTATGGACTTGTGAGAAAAGCTGGACCATATATATATTTAAAAAACAAAACAAAACAAAACAAAACAAGGCACCTGGGTGGCTCAGAGGGTTAAAGCCTCTGCTTTTGGCTCAGGTCATGGTCTCAGGGTCCTGGAATGGAGGCCCGCATCAGGCTCTCTGCTCAGTGGGGAGCCCGCTTCCTCCTCTCTCTCTCTGCCTGCCTATCTGCCTACTTGTGATCTCTCTCTCTCTCTGTCAAATAAATAAATAAAATCTTAAAACAAAACAAAACAACATATAACCAAAGTAGACTACTTTGGCTATATTTGCTCAAATACGTATATTTATATTTGTTCTTCTTTCTGCCCATCCATCAATTCACCTTATTTTTGAAACACTTTGAAGTTGCAAATATTAGTAACGTAAGCATAAACATTTTAACATGCATATCATAAACTGGAGTTCAGTATTTTTTATTGTTCTTATTTAAGGTAAAATTAAATACAGTGAAATGCACAGGCTCTAAATTTGATTAGTTTACATTAACAGTTTAAAACTTGCTTTCTCCAGTAAAGAAATCCTTCTTGTGATTAGTATGTGAGATCTTTACATGTTAATAATGTAGATAAAAATAATTATTTTAATGATTCACAGATACATTTAATCGAGTAATTATTTTGGACCTTTGGTTATCTCTAAAGTTTTACTACTTTATTTTATTTTATTTTCATTTTTAAAAAAGATTTTCTTTATTTATTTGACAGAGAGAAACAGAGCTAGAGAGAGAACACAAGCAAGGGGGGGTTAGAGTGGGAGAAGCAGGCTTCCCATTGAGCAGGGAGCCCGATATGGGAATCCATTCTGGGACTCCAAGATCATGATCTGAGCCAAAGGCAGATGCCCAACGACTGAGCCACCCAGGCACCCCTAAAGTTTTACTATTTTAAACAACATTGTTTTAAATGCTGTAATATATACAACAGTATATATGTATTAAATTAATGTATATTTTACATTGTCATATACTATATGTCCATAAAACACCATATATAAGAACAATATATATTTATTTCCTTAATCCCTAAATGTAGAATTTCTGGTTCAGAGGTATATGAAGATGTGTAGAGCAGTTGATCTATATTGCCAAATTGCATTCCACAATCATTGTGCTATTTTACTGGTGGGAACCAGCCGAGAGTGTGATTGATTCCCTCTAATTCATTATTTTATTATGATTATACAGAGAATTTCATACAAGAGGCTATCTTATTATTATTTGTGCCAGTCTTCCTGCTAGTTGTTTCTACTAAAAAGAATTTCATCTTTCAGTACCAGTTACTATAACAAGGCCACATGTTCTAAGATCTTTGTATTACTTTTATTTCCAAATACAATAATGACTTTCATAGCTTCTCTTTTTTGTTGTTTCTGCATCAGTGGTAATGAAATTGTGACTTTTGCTTTAATCTTAAATCATTTATTGTGGTGGCATTCAAAACCCTAAATTGTTTTCACATTGAAAAAGATGTTTCCTTTCTTTCAAAGTAGCTTCTTTCTGGAATTCATACTATGTTTTCTTTAGTATTGCCACTGATATTCCAATAGGGACCAAGGCCATGTGGTCCAACAGCTCACTTTAGAGATGAGAAAACTAAAACCCAGAGACATTAGGGGTCTTGTGCGCATTTAGTTAGGATAACTTTGTCTAAACATTAAACATATTCGGGAAGTGCTGAGAAAGACTGAAATCTCCTCAAATGATGAGTTGGTAATCTCTAAAAAAAAAAAAAGCACTAAAATAATGTTTATTTGGTTAATTTTTCAACCTTCCAGAGAAAGATATGCTCCCCAATATGTGATATAATTCTAACATAGGGCAAAAATTAATCAATAACCAGGTAATTTTTTTCTTTACAATGTAGAAGAGAGAGAAAAGAGGCTTTTTGTTTAATAATCGTTAAAAAATGTGCTCAGATTTAAGACACTTATGGATGGAATACAATGTTGAACACAGAGCCTTGGTTCTCATGGAGCTTATTTACAAGTGGGGAAATAAATATTATTCAAATACACCAATAAAAGCATAATTACGAAGTAAGATATGTGCTTAGAGAGAGGGAAAGAAACCCAGTTGTGGGAGTTTTTGTTTATTTCATGGCAGTTTCTCACTGGTGAGCCAGACCCGGGTGTTGGGTGGGAGCATCTTCCCAGGGGAATGATGGGTGAGCCCAGACAGAGCAGCAAGCACGCATACAGTATCTGAACTGGTGATATAATCTGTAGGTCCAAAAAAAAGTGAGAATACAGGGCCCTAATTAAAAAGCTAGTAAGAATTTCAGTATGTGACAACAGAATATTAAACCAAACTCAGGCCCTTCTAAGCGCGAGACTCGATACAACTGCGCAGGTTGTACCTTCAAGCTACTCTGTGCAGCATTTTCTTTGTGCCAAGCATTGCTTTAGGTGCCATCGCAACACTCATGTGAGAAATTCAAGAAAAAATGATTGTGACACCTGTTGAAGATGAGAAGGCTTACTTCACACAGGGGGACGACTACAGCGGGGTTTTGCGGCAGGGGAGAGAGATTGGGCTCAACTCTGAAAGTGGCGGGGACATGTGGGAATGGACCATCGAGGGGCAGGGTTGGGAGCAGAGGCTGGAAAACCTCAGGGGCATGCGCTGGGGGCATGCTGCTGAATCACCTTGGCAGGATTGTGCTGAAGGCAGGCCTGGCTGATACTGAGAGTGGGGATAAGGCATGGGATCAGCTATCATAGGGGAGGGCATTTCACTAACCTGACTCAGAAGGATTCTTGCTAAAATGATTAAATGGGCCAAGTGCAGAAGCTAAGGGTGAGATCTAGTCAGAAAGAGGAATCTGACTCAAGTTTGGTCACGGGAGACAGTCTTTATCACATAGGAGTACAAATGCCCCATTTTTTTTCTTTTAGTTGTGGGTCACATTGTGGTCCTGATTGTCTCATATTTTAAGAAATTACACCCTGGCCATTGGGTATGAATGGGAGAGACTGAACATTTGCCCAGAAGCACACTGGCTCCTCTTCAGTCCTGCTAGGAGGAGAGGTGGTCTCTTTAGTGGACCCCAGAGTTGACATGCATAGGGCTCTAGTCCGTTTCAGCTCTTGTGACTGGACTCTGAGTCCTTCCTCCAGAAGGAGTCTGTGGACTTTGGCCTCCCGTCCAGCTCTGCCCGCCCCCTTCCTGTGCCTCTGGAGGGCTCTGTGTGGCTGCAGGTCCTCAGTATTCCAGAGCCTTCTATCCTATGAAAGACCCATGGAGAGGCGATGGGCCACATGTCTTTTGGGCTCCATCTTGTTCCAGTCAACATGCCAGCCAGTTCCTCATTTCTGTAACCAAGTCCCTGCCTACGCCAAGTAGTGCCTTTGCCTGCCCTCCTGCCAGACATGAAAGCATTGCCCTCCTCTCACCTGCAAAGGGCTTATCCCTCTCTGTTTTGTGACCTTCTACAGCATAACTGAAGGCAGAACTCTTTCTTTACTTCTTGATCCTCATTTTCTACCACCCTAGCCTTATACTTATGCTCTAGTAATGGATCATAGTTTGCCATCTTCCCATCCTCTCCTTGCACCTCCCTGCCCCAGTCCAGACCCCTCCTTCAGAGTTCTGATAGCATCCAGGCCACTTAACCTAGTACACAGATATTATTACTTGACTGTGTTTCCAAGGGAATTGTAAGCTCCTAAATGGTGCGGACAGCTCCTGGAACACTGCCTGACATATACATAGTAAGTGCCTAATAAATATTGGTTACATGGAGTAAGTTGCCTTTTACCTTTTCATCATTCACTGATTCTTTTCTCATTAATTAATCAATTCACTCATTACTCAAGCATTGTAGAGCATCTACTGTACCAGGAACTGGTGAGAAAAATACCAAGAAAAATGATTTCTATCTCAAAGACAAGCTCCTTCTTTTAAGGGACTAGGTGTGTGTGTGTGTGTGTGTGTGTGTGTGTGTGTGTGTGTGTGTGTGTGTGTTGTGTGTGTGTATCTTTTCTACTCATAAAGCTCAGCAAAACCTCTTCTAATAGAGGGCCCCCCACTCCATGCCTTACTTGCTGCAATTCTGGGGCTCTATTGGATGTTAGAGAGTGGATGGATGGCCCCAAGGGTGGGGACAGCAAGGTAAGGAAGTGCTCAGTGGACTCCTGGGGGCCAGGGAAAAGCAGTTTAGGAAGGGAAGGCCCTTTGGATCCTGATAGGTTCCTATCTAAGCTGCCCTTACTTTGATTGTCTTCCTCCAGAAGAAAAAAGCATTTTTTAGCTTTTAGACAAATGAATTACAGATTATGACATGTGTAATTACAAATACAATTTAAACAAAACAATCAGTTAAACAATAAAAGATGTGAAAAGAGGCATCCCCTTCCAAAACTTCTGCATGTGAATTTAAAAATCAATTCCCATTTTTTCTGTATATTGTATTTTTGCTTTATAGGCATATGGGGGCATCCCTCTCCTTCTCTCCCCATCATACAGTGTCGAAAATTCAGGAGCCTTGGCAAGAAATAAACTCATTCCCCACAAGTAACAATAGCGTTCTACCTGCAAGAACTTGTCCTTCAAAAGCACGAAGATCTCAAACAAATAAAGAGGGACAAATGTAAACAGAATCCATGGAATCGCTTGATGTACAAGGAACATTTTAAATACCAGTAACTGGGCCAGGCGGGCCTGTTCTGGGGAAAGGTGAGACGCGGGGGACGCCAGGTCTGCGTGCTGTCAGCAAGGAGTCCGCATTGGTTGTAGTCAAATTGGGGAAGCGTTGAGGGCTAATTAAAAAGCACTTAAGCTCGGGAAACAGGAAGCGGGACGCTGCGGTGGGAGGCGAGTGTGCTGCCGGGCGCGGCGCCAGCGCGGAGGAGGCAGCTGGGCCGCCCGGGGCTCCCGGAGCGGTGCGCACCGAACTCCCTCCAGTTCCTGGGCTGCAGTAGGCTCCCGGTGAAGGGGCGGGGGGCGGGGGTGCCGGGGGCTGACGAGCACCACCCGCCCCCAGCCTGCAGAGCGCCGCCTTCTTGTCGATTTCCTCCTTATTGTAGATTTCGTTAAAATGCCACGTTCACTGGGTTGATAAAACCCCACGCCTCTTTGGCGAGAGATTGGAGCAATGGTGTTTGAATATTACGCGGAGCTTTTCCCATTAACTTTAAAAATGCAACAAAAGGTTTTTGATGTGGTGTGATTGGGACTGATGGAGTGCTGGTGGCGGCGGCTGTGGGGCAGAGGCCTCCAGAAATTCTGACACCCCAGTTCTGAGAGTTTAGTTAGTTGCTAACTTCTTTTTCAGAGCCTGAGGGGATAGCCTTGACTTTCCAGATGTTGATGTCCTGAGGAACTTGGAGTGCTGAGTTACCAGTTAGTAGACTAGTGTGATGCTTTCTCCTTGGTCCCCTTTTCGCATGATTAGGACAAAAGGAGGGGGACTTGATCAGGTCTTTCCTCCTTTCAGTTGAACTGACCATATCCTTATTGTTATGAATGCATTAGTGAGCTTTTAAAAGGTAATATCAAACCAATACGTTTTTGAGCACAAACTATACCTCTTTACTAAAAACTCTGAAGTTAAGTGTAAGCAACTCTCCATTTTCCACTGAGGAGATCACTTCCGGTATCTATCATCTGCATGCATATAGCATTGTCTTGGCCAACATGATTTAAATCCTGATCTGCCATCAGAAGACCTATAATACCCCAAAAAACTATAAAGACTAAGCAGAGACATTCTGTATAGTAATTAAATACACAAATTCAGAAAGTGAAAGTAAAACATTAAATTACGCCATGAATTATTAATACACATATATTCAAGTAAGCTACATGAAGGCAGGGTTTGCTTTTTTTTTTTTTTTTTTTCTTTTGTCCATTGTGTTTCCAGCTGTGTCCCTAGAGGGTCTGGAACAATACCTGATACACAGAACTTCAATCAACATTTGTTGACTAGTGAGTGCAAGATGTACTTGTCCCCAAAGTGGTTACTTAAGATGCAAAACTCTTATTTCAATAAGGCTGTCTGTCATTGCTCAAACTATTTTTTGAAAGGAGCTTTTCTTTGGGAATTTCCTTTGAAACTAGTGTCATTCCTTTACAACCATCCTTCGGGTTTCATATCAAATCAATACTCTCTGAACGAGTGAGTTTACTTACATTATTTATCAGGCATAGATCCAAATAACTTTCTCAGTTCATTCACAAAGGGTGAGTTTTCCATCCTTGAGGTTATTAAAAGAATGCCATGGGCCCTGAAAGCAATTCTCCAAGAAGCATGCCAAAATGTTTGCATTAATAAAAACTTCATTGGAAAAAGTGTCTAACTTCCTGAGATGAATACCTTGAAGGGAATAGAACTCATCTGATTTATTCTTGTATGTTTGATAAAAAATCAATTCCATTACTCATATTTACATTATACTCCTGGAACGAGCTTAAGTGTTTTTGATTGAGTAAAGAAAGAGGCCTATAAGAATTGTTTGTTCTTTACCACCATTCTTCCAAAGATTTTAAGCTGCCCGTGAATAGGAGTTATTTTTCTTTATTGATTAAACTTCCATTCTCTATCATTTTATCCGCTTTTATTCGCTTCCAGAAATTGCAGAATCTTTCATTTCTGTATGTTTTATACATATTGTTTTTAATCACAGAATAATAGAGAATTTTTTAAAAAGATTTTATTTATTTGACAGCAAGAAACACAGCCAGAGAGGGAACACAAGCAGGGGGAGTGAGAGAGGGAGAAGCAGGCTTCCCGCCGAGCAGGGAGCCCGATGTGGGGCTCGATCCCAGATCTCCGGGATCATGACCTGAGCCAAAGGCAGTCGCTTAACCAACTGAGCCACCCAGGCATCCCTAATAGAGAATTCTTTTTGAAAAGCTCACATAGTATTGAATTATATGAAGTAAAATGTTATACTTTATGGAATAGGTAGAGCAGATTCAACCCATAACCACAACCCAAATTCCACTACAGTGAAAACAAAGGGATTCCCCCCAAGCATTTCTGTTTTGAAATATGCCTCACTTATAAAAATATGCATGAAAATTTGCTTAAAATGTAGAAATTTAATGAATTGTTACAAAATAATGCCATGTGACTCTCACCTAAATCAAGTAACAGAGCATTGCCAGACCTTAGAAGTTCCCCCTAGGTGCCCATTCCCTCCCTTTCATTTCCCATTAAAGATAAACAATATCCTTTTTTGGGGGGGGTAATAATAAATTTCTTGCTTTTTCTATGCTTTTCCGTCTATGTAGGCATCTATAATCTCCATGGACTAGTTTTTCCTATTTTTAAATATTAGATATAACATATAGGATCTCTTTCAGTTAACATTATATTCAAGATTTATTCATGTCAGTTATTTTTGTTGCCTAGAAATCCATTGTATGAATCTACCATGATTCATCCATCCTACTGCTGATGAACATTTGAGTCATTTCCAGTTTTGTGTTATTATGATTAGTGCTGTTTTGAACATACTTGAATATGCCTCCTGGAGCACATGCACTTGTTCCTGTGGGTAAGGTAGCTAGGAGTGCAAGTGTTGGGTGGGAGAGTGTGCGATGTACACTCTCAACACCACCAGAGTTTCTGTTCTTCTAGATCCTTGTCAATGGTGGGTATTTTCAGTCTTTAAAATTTTCATGTTCTGGTGAGTGTATAGTCCTCTAACGTTCTTCTGCCTTTTCAAAGTTGTTGTTTTAGCTCTTCTAGATCCTTTGTATTTTGTATGTATTTTAGAATCTTCTTGTCAGTTTCTACAAAAATACCCTGCTGGGATTTTATACCAGAATGCATTGAATCTATAGATCAATATGGGGGAGAATTAACATCTATTATTGTCATGTATTTTTCTTTTACATATGTAACAAATCCTACTATACATTGTTATTATTTTTGTTTAATCAGTTATGACAAATATTGATTTGTTTATATTGAGGTATAATTCCCATACCATATAATTCACATTCCACAATCCACATTGTATGGTGGATTATATATCCACCATATAATCCACATTCACATATCATATAATTCACATATCTTTTTAAGGTGTACAATACGGTGGTTTCTAGTATATTCATAAGGATGTTCAATGCTCACCACTGTCTATTCTCAGAACATTATTCTCCCAGCAAAAAGAAACCCTATTTCTAGTAGGAGTCACCAATTATCTTTTTTTTCCTATCAATTATCATTTAAAGTTATATAAATCATAAAATGTCATATATTAATAATAGAGACATCTCTTATGTGCTTTTATTTGTGTAGAAAACATTTGACCATTATTTTTTCCTGTCTGATGTCATTTACCTCTGCTCCAAGCATATCCTTTAGCATTCCTTGTAATGCATAGCTGCTCATGATACATTATTTAGCTATTTTATGTCTGCAAAAGCCTATTTTGCCTCATTTTTTGTAAGCTAATTTTACTGGGTATAAAATCCTAGGTAAATTCTTTTCTTTTAGGACTTTCAAGACCATGCTCTGCTGTTTTCTTCTTTGTGTGGTTTGAAATTAGGAATCCACAGTCATCCTTTTTCTTGTTCTCTGTATGTAACAGATCTTTTGAAATCTGGCTGCTTTTAAGAGATGTTCTTTACCACGGGTTTTAAGCAATTTGATTATAATATGCTTTGGCATAGTTGTCTTCATGTTTCGGGTGTTGTGTTTCCTCGAGTGTCCTCCATCTGTGAGTGTATAATTTTTGGCCAATTTAGAAGACATTGGGCCACTATTCTTCAACTATTCTCCCTCCCAGTATTTCCTCTGTTTTATTTTCTCCTGGGACCCCAGTTACATATTGATGAGGCTGCTTAAGCAGCACATGAATACTCTTTCTTTTTTTTTGGAATTCTTTTTTCTGTCTGTGTTTCATTTAGGAATGTTTCTATTAGGATATTTTAAGTTAACTAGTCTTTTATCCCCCTTATCTAAGTTGCTATTGGTCCCATTTAGTGTATGTTCCTTTGAGACGTTGAAGTTTTCATCTCTAAAATTCAGTTTGGGTCTTTTTTTTTTAAAGATTTATTTTTTTTGTTTTATAGATAGAGATAGAGAGAGGGAGAGAGAGTAAGAGAGCAGGGGTGGGGAGGGGAGAGGGAGAAACCTCAAGCAGAGTCCGCAGAGTGTGGAGCCCAAACCTGAGATTATGACCTGAGCTGAAATCATGAGTCAGACATTCAGCTGACTGAGCCATCCAGGTGCTCCTCAGGTTGGGTCTTTCAATAGGTTGCCTGTCTGTACTTAATTTTTTTAAAAAAATATTTTATTTATTTATTTGACAGAGAGAGAGATGACAAGTAGTCAGAGAGGCATGCAGAGAGAGGGGAGGAAGCAGGCTCCCTGCTAAGCAGAGAGCCTGACACGGGCCTCGATCCCAGGACCCTGAGATCATGACCTGAGCCGAAGGCAGAGGCTTTAACCCACTGAGCCACTCAGGTGCCCTGTACTTAATTTTTTGAGCATGAGAAACAATTATGGGAACTGTTGTAATGTCCTCGCCTACTATTGTTGTCATGTTGGTAATGCTGCATATATTTTGAACTTTAGAAGGCAGTATTATTATTCTTTTGCAATAATTGTTTTTGCAATTATCTGTGTTCACTTAGATTTACACATATATTTACTATTCACCCCTAATTGCTGTTTATCTTTAACCCTTTTTGTAGTATTTTGTTAATTCTAGAAATAGTTAATTTTGTTACTTGGTTGAATCTATTAGGTATTTACTTTAGGCCTCGGGGTCTTGCTTGGAAAGGCCTTCCCAAACTAGGCTATAAAAATCTTGTTGGATAATTTTACCTGCATTTTTATAAATTTGATTTAAACCCTTTTAATTCATCTGGATTTTTTTTTT
>PITA01032950.1:0-13350 GCA_004023965.1 Spilogale gracilis
TTGAACATGGTCTAATCTAGGCTCTTTAAAAAAAAAATAGGGAAATCTCTTATGTCTCCATATTTTAACCAATAGCACATTGGACATTCCAGGTAAAGTCTACATCAATTTCCTTCTTAATAAATTGTAAATCTGTTCTTAAACTAATAGCTATGGCTATTCTGTTAGTAACACCTCATAGAAAACTCTGCTAAGGGAGTAAGTTTATATCTTTTTGCTGATCTCTACTCAGCCTTTGATGCCATGGGCTGGTATCAAGCACTGTTACAAACTAAGCTCTTCAAACTTAAATATAACCCCAGTCATTGATTTTAATAGAGAACTAGCTCCTTATCAGTACAAATGTCAGGGTCTGTGGGAACATTCTTCCCCTGTGTCTGATAACAATGTTTACTGGGATTATAAGAGGTGTGCCCTGGCCCCCTGGACCCAAAGGATTTGAGATCACTTTCTGATGAGCTGAATGCATAAAGAATAAAACAATAAGCATTCTTCCATGTGCAGGCAACATGATTCATTGTCACATAACAGTAATCACCTTAACAGAGCCTGGCCCTGATATTTATAGTACTATTAGAAATAAAAGCTAAAGATCATGTTTTCAAAGTAAAAGGTATAATTTTTGAAAAATGACTTTTAATGTTTTGAGAATGCAACTCATTCAGTTAACTAAGGGTACATTTTATAAGTAGCAAAAGAAGTTATATTAATTAAATTTTAGCCTCTGAAACAACTTTGTTGGGGATTTTTTTTAATGGCATGAGATCTGTTAATACTGATTTTGAACTTTTCTAAAGACAAAAATCATAGTTCTCTGTAACAGTGTTTCTCAATCTTAGGTTACTTATATAGTAGATCCCTTTTTAAAATGTCAGCATTTTTCACAGAGCAGAGACTTTTAATTTTATTTATTTTTATTTTTTTTAAGATTTTATTTATTTATTTGACAGAGAGAGAAATCACAAGTAGGCAGAGAGGCAGGGAGAGAGAGAGGAGGAAGCAGGCTCCCTGCAGAGCTGAGAGCTCAATGCGGGCCTTGATCCCAGGACCCTGAGATTGTGACCTGAGCCGAAGGCAGAGGCTTTAACCCACTGAGCCACTGAGGCACCCAAGAATTTTAATTTTAATAAAATCTGACTTATTAATATTTTTCTTTTATGGATTATGCTTTTGATGATGTATTTAAAACCTCATTGCCAAACCCAGGGCCACCTGTATCATCTCCTATGTTGTCTTTTAGAAGTCTTATAGTTTCATATTTTGCATTTCAATCTATAATCCATTTGAGTTATTATTTTATTTTTTTTTAGAACAGCTCAGTGGAATAAAATTCTGGTTTATTGTTGGACAACATTGTTTCACACATACATCAACAGAGGCAGAAAGAAAGAAAGAAAGAAAGAAAGAAAGAAAGAAAGAAAGAAAGAAAGAAAGAAAGAAAGAAGGAAGGAAAGAAAGAGAGAAAGAAAGAGAAAGAAACGGAGAAAGGAAGAAACTTCATAGACAAAAAAAGAGAAAAAAAGAGACTTTATATCTTTGGCCTTAAAAAAAGAAATTTATTTATTAATATTAGAGAGAGAGAGCTTATGAATGGGGGAGCAAATGGAAGGGGGCAGAAGGAGAGAATCTTCAAGCAGATTCTGGGCTGAGCAGAGTCTGAGGCGCCTGGATCTCAAGACCTTGAGATCATGACCTGAGTCCAAACCAAGAGTCTCAAGCTTACCCAACTGCAACACCCAGGCACCCTTATCTTTGGCCTTTCTAACCATTTCATACAAGCCAAAGACTTATAGTACAGCTGAGTACAAACACAAAAATTGTTGGAATAATCAGAATAAGATGGTTTTGTTGCTATTTTTGCTTTTTCTTACCAGGTTTTGTTTCTCCTTTGAGATTGTGATGAACATCGTCACACCACAGGTAAAGTCAGAAGTAGGACAGAGAACATTCTGAAGGTTGGTTAGGTCATCAGAGATCGTTGAAAATGGCTGGCCACCAATAATATGTACAGAAATATAAAATGTAAATAGAAAATACAAATTTTCCTTTTGAAAGTATTTTGAAGGAAAAGGGCAGGGCCTGGGAAGTTTGGGTTCTTTTTTCCTCCCCTTTTGTAAATTCCCACTGCGGTTTGACTGGTGTCACTTGCTGGGTGGTGCTACCCACGCGGGGTGGCCAGGTGGGACTGTCTACTCAAAGGTGACCACTTCAGAATCCAAGATGGGAAGTGAAAGGTGAGTAGGTTAAGTTTTGTTAAGTTTATCTTTTCCTTTTTTTTTTTTAAAGATTTTATTTATTTATTTGACAGAGAGAAACACAGCGAGAGAGGGAACACAAGAAGGGGGAGTGAGAGAGGGAGAGACAGGCTTCCCACTGAGCAGGGAGCCTGATGTGGGACTCGATCCTGGGTCTCCAGGATCATGACCTGAGCCGAAGGCAGTCGCTTAACCAACTGAGCCACCCAGGCGCCCCTATCTTTTCCTTTTTTGCTGTGTATTCATCCTCATCAGTCTTCTGCTTCTTGAGGTTGACATCCTCATCATCATCATCTTTAGCTACCCATGAGTCCCTAGCTGCCTCTCCCTTCATCTTCCTCTTCATCCTTTTCTTCACCATTGCCTTTCTTCTCCTGCTCCCCCATGTCTTCCTTTTCAACTACCTCATTGTCACCCTCCTGCCCCACATCTTCCTCAATCTCAGCATCCCTGTTATTACCAGGAGCACTCTTCCATCCTCTGCCTTATCCATCACTTCCTTCCTCTCCGTTAAGTCCCTGGTGGTGATCTTAGAGCTGGTGACCACCACAGCAACCTGATGGGTTACTCTCGGATCTGATGCACTGGATGCAAAACACAGTGAGAGTTCCAGGACTCTGGCCACAAAGCTGCCAGAGTCCCTGGTAGCAGCTGAGGCATCCAGCAGAGGTGGGGAAGCCACACCAGGGAAAAAGCAGAGCAGCCAGTGGGAAAGGTGTGAAGTGTAAGGTGTAAGATCTGTGTTTAAGTTCATTATTTTGCATGTGGATGTCCAATTGTTCCACTACTATTTAATGAAAAAAAAAATCTTTCTCCATTGAATTGACTTTTCTCTTTTGGCAAGATTTTACTTATGCAGGTCTATTTCTGGCCTTTGTATTCTGCTTTACTGATCTATTTATCTATTCCTTTACCACACTGTATTGGTTATTGTAGCTTTATCATGTCTGTAAGTCAAGTAGTGTCAGTCTTCTTGGGTTTGTTCTGTTTCTTCAGTATTGTGCAGGCTGTTCTGGGTCTTTTACCTTTCCATACAAACTATAAAATCAGTTTGTCAGAATCAGTTTGTCAAGTACAAAATAACTTGCTAGGATTTTGATTTACATTACATTGAGCCCACAGATCAAGTTGGAAAGAACTGGCATCTTAATAATATCGAACTTTCCTATTCATGTCTATACAACAGCTCCCTGTTTATTTAGATCTTTGGTTTCTTTCATCAGATTCCTTGTGGTTAAAATTTTACTACAAATTCAATTTTTTTAAAAAGATATAGTTTATCTACATTTCTTGAGTGACATTTAATAGTTTGTTTTTCATGTGATTCATTCATTTCACATTAGTTTGCAAACTTATTGGCATGAAGTTATTCATACTACTCCCTTATTACCCTTTTAATATGTGCAAAATGTGTGGTCATGCCCCTTCTCTCATTCCCAATGTCGGATATTTGTGTCTTGCCCTGCTTTCTCTCTCCTTTCCTCCATCCCTCCTGGTTAATCTACCTAAAGGTATATCAATTTTATTAATCTCACCAATGTACCAGTTTTGTATTGCATTCATTTTATGTATGTTTTCCTTTCTCTTATTTCATTGATTTCTGCTCTGATTGTTATTATTTCCTTTCTTTCGGTTACTTTGCATTTCATTTGTTCTTTTTATTTTCTAGTTTCCTAAAGTGAAAGTCAAGTTCATGGTTTTGAATCTCTTTTCTTTTTTAATATACGCATTTAATGCTATTTTCCCCTAATCTTTTCTTTAGCAATATCCCATAGACATCAGTGTGTTGTGTTTTCTTTTTTATTCAGTTAAAAATTCTTTCTAGGAGAAGTACTTATGAAATGGTGGAGTGATGCCCTCTAAAAATTTCCCCTCTCCATAAAAGCAAGAACATTGTGGTAAAAGTTATCAGATTTCAGAATTCTAGAAATTAATAAAAAATGTACAACAATCTGAGGATTTTTTTTAAAGAAAATCACATGAGTTTCAGTAATAGTGACCTTTGTGGAGTTTTAACGTGCCCTATTCCCATCCCCATTAACTAGCTCCATGGTAGCCTTGTAAGCACAGTAGCTGTGAAAATTAGCAGCCAAGCAGCTCCCACAGGAGATGAGAAAGGGTTTGGGGCTTCTCAAAATGCTCCATTTCCAGAGCATTTTCACCATTTGACTGATCTGGAAGCTCCTTGAAAAAGCTCTGAAAATGAAGCATCATTTGACCTCACTCAGAACATGCTCTGTGCAAACAATATATTAGCAAAGCATTTATCAAAAATGATGACAAGCAATTGTTTAACATCACCACCATCTGAAGCAGTGATGACATTTGGGGCTAACACCAGGCCAATCCAAACAAAACAAAACAAATGAACAAACAAACTTAAAAGGGAGAATGGGGAATGATATATTCATAAAGGGATTTAAAAAACCTTCAACATACTTCCAGAAGTCTAAAAGGCCCTGTGCATGCATAAGGCTGGGTGCGCACCCAGAAAAAAAGTGAGAAGGCCCTAATCTCTCACCTCAGGCTGACCTTGAAGCTCTGCATGAGCAGGAAGTAATGGTTAAAGTAAAATTGTAAACTGCCTGCCAGACCACTGGAGTTTCACTTTAATAAACACATAGAACCACCTGGCAAAGTCTGGTTGACTTATTGGTTCAAAGCATTTAAGTAAATCTCTGTCCAACCATTACCTGGCCATAAAGCTACCTGCAAGGACTTCATAGGATACACACCAAGAATACAGACTTTATAGGGTTACCCAGGAAATACCAAACAAACAAACAGCAGCCGTAACAACAACAATAACAAACAGTTACAAAATAACTCCAAGCTAGGGGGAGGGGGATCTGATTTTCAGAGTTGCCACATTTTATTCATTTATTTTAAATGCACTGTTCTTGTTGGAAACAAAAGAAGTATGAAACATGCAAAGAAGCATGAAAACATGGCCCACCTGGAAAAACACTGGGAAGAAAAGCAGTCAATGGAAACTCTCCTGATGAAACCAAGATGTTGGACTTACTTGACAAAGATTTTAAATCAGAAATTATAAATATGCCCAAAGAATTAAAGGAAACCATGTTACTAGACTGAAATTAGAGTAGATAGTAATTTGAATCCACACAATGAAATAAAGAGTATCAGTAAAGATAACTATGTAAGTAAATATAAAAGCATGATACATTTTTATTGAAATATTGAAATTAGATTCACATACCAAAACAATCTAATCTTTTAAGTGTACAAATTCGGTGGTTTTGAGTATATTCAGAATTGTGAAATTATCATCAATAACAAATTTTAGAATATTTTTATCACTAAAAACAGGACCTATCTTACCCCCAGGCCTTGGAAATCACTAGTATACTTTCTGCCTCTATGTCTATTTTTGACAATTATTGTAAATGGAGTCACAAAATATGTAGCTTTTGTGATTGGCTTCTGTCAGTTAGGGTGTTGTCAAGGTTCATCCACATTGTAGTACATTATCAGTACTTTATTCCTCTTTATAGCTAAATAATATTACATTGGTGTATCCATTCGTCACCTGTTGGACATTGTGTTTGCTTCCATTGTTTGGCTCCTATAAATATGCTTCTATAAAAATTTGTACACAAGTTTTTGTGTGTGAACATATGTTTACAACTTCCTTGAGTATATACCTAGGAGTAAAACTGCTAGGTCATATGGTAACTCTTTAACTTTTCGAAGAACTGCCAAGCTATTTTCCAAATAGCTTCACCATTTTACAAGCCCACTAGCAAAGTATGAGGGTTTTGGTTTTTGCCACATCTTTGTCAAAACTTGTTATAGTCAGTGATTTCAATCATCCATGTGGGTATAAAGTGTTATCTCATTGTGTTTTTCATTTGCATTTTCCTAATGACTAATGGCACTGAGCAACTTTTCATGGTATTATTGGCTTTTTTTTTTTTAAGTTTTTATTTATTTATTTAGATAGAGTAAGGGTGAGAGCACAAGCAGGAAGAGCACAAGCAGGGAGAGCAGCAGGCAGAGGGAGAAGCAGACTTCCCACTGAGCAGGGAGCCTGATGTCGGGCTCAATTCCTGGACTCTGGGATCATGACCTGAGCAGAAGACAGACGCTTAATGACTGAGCCACTCAAGCGCCCCACTATTGGCTATCTTTATTTATTCTTTGGAAAAATGTCTGTGTAAACCTTTTGCTTATTTTTAAATTGGATTATTTGTCTTTTTATTGTCAAGTTGCCAGCATCCTTTATATAGTCTGGATACTAAATCTTTAGGAAGTATATGATTTACAAATATTCTCTCCCATTCCATGGGCTGTTTTTTATGTTTTTTGTTTTGCTTTTTTACTTCTTATTGGTGCCTTTTGATGCACAAAAGTGTTTTGTTGTTGGTGGTGGTGGTTTTGTGGGGGGTGGTTTGACATGGGGGAAGAGAGAGGGAGAGAAAGAATGTTAAGCAGGCTCCATGCCTAGCACAGAGCCCAAAGCAGGGTTCGATCTCACAACCCTGAGATCACGACCTGAGCTAAAACCAAGATTCCAAGGCCGCAGTGACTGAGCCATCCAGGTACCCATTTTTTTTCTTTCTTTAATTCAGGAGAACTATGAAGTCCTTGCAAGCACAGTTCATTTCTGTAGACTATTTTCCAAAGGTGTACAAAATGGAACCAACACGGAGAATCCCTTAAGAACCTGAAGAGGTGGGGCGTCTGGGTGGTTCAGTGAATTAGGCCTGGGCCTTTGGCTTAGGTCATGATCTCAGGGTCCTGGGATCCCTGGGATAGAGCCCCACATCCGGCTCTCTGCTTGGCAGGGAGCCTGCTTCCCCCTCTCCCTCTGTCTGCCTCTCTGCCTACCTGTGATCTCTCTATTAAATAAATAAGTAAAATCTTTAAGAAATGAAAAGAAAACAAAAGAACCTGAAGAGGTGCAACATTTAAAGCTACGATTACCCAGTAGCGAGTGTTCTAACCTTCAGTGGCCAGTCACCTCCTCTTCCTGTTCCCAAGAGTTAGTGGGATGAAACCATCTTCCCCATGACTGCTTTCATTTCTTTTTTTTTTGACATCCTGGTGTGTGTGGTTCAGCACCTTGAGGAAGTCAGCTGTTTTTGCCTGAGTACGTGTGTGAATATCAGCCTTAGAGCACTTGATGTGCTAGTGTGGACTGTCCTGGAATGAGGGGATCAGGTGGATAATGTCTCAGGCACTGGCATTGGTGGGGCAAGGGAAGATATACAGCCAGTTCTCTCACTACGGCAGCACTCATGTCTTCCAATTCCAGAGGAGCTTCCCTGTGGCTAAAAGGGACACATAGGGTTGTGTGCCTGGTTCTGCATCCTTCTTTGAACTCTTGCATGAACACTTCCAATGACCACATCATTGTCAATCCTAAACACTGTCTAAAGACTACTGTGACTCTGTCCTTTTTAGACTCAACATATATGTTCTCATCATCCCTCCAATGGAAAACTGCCCTGTTCTCTCCTTCTTTGCCCTCTTCTTGGAATTGGAAGTCTTTCTCAAAGACAGAGGCAAAACAATTTCATTTCAACCTTCCAGCCTAGATGCACAATGGAATTCTTGGATGTTGGCAGATTTTCAAGGTCATATTGCAGAGACATTTTGTCCTGATTTGGGATTTACTAAGAAACTCCCATATGCTGTCATAGCTCATCCGCACCATGTGCCTGAAGTTCCTTGTTGAAATTCAAAGAAATATGGACCACTACTTTTGTTTTGTTTCCATTAGGGTTTGAAATATGAGAGAGGACAACATCAAAAATCTGCAAATGTTACTTCTGACTTGTTATCAGCAGACTGTTCTCTACCTTGAGCGGGAGCGTCCCCTCAGTGATGCAGTTGTTCAGGCTGTTCATCTCGAGCAGCATCATGGCAGTGCCTACTCCCCCACCCACCTATCTCCCCCTACCCCCTGCACCCACCTGCCCAACCGCTTCTGCCACTGCCACCTCACTGACCTGTGCTGATTGGTTTATTGTTGTTGATTTTTTTAACTGCTTTTGAGTTTACTCTGGTGACTTTTTCAGAACATTTTTCATCTTACAGGCTTTCAAATTTAATCATTATGTGATTTCCGGAAACTGAAACAGCTTCTTTATAGAATTAGCCATTCTGTATTTATTCATCATACTACTCAAATTTTCTAGGTGGTGTTTACTTTTTCCATCAAAAACCATTAGTGATATTTTGTGTTTCTCCCAAACATCTTGTAAGCAACATGTATTGGAATTTTGATTTTAAAAATAATCTGAAAATCCTTGCTTTGACCTTTTCCTTTTATGACATAGCTGTTCTTTTTGACCTAACTTCAACCCTTTTATTGCATGTTTCCTATTTTTTTATTTTGCAGTTTCATTTGCTTTCTGCCTTGTACTATATGGAGTATCTTATCTAAACGTGTTTTCTGCACTTATTTTGTTTTACTTCTCATGAAGTTTTATACTTTTGCTCACTTTCTCCTTGAAATTCTTGCTTCCTTCAGCATCCATGAAACCATGTATCTCCTGAATTTTGGTCTTCCCTCTGGCACGTTCTTCTTAATTATGATGTTTGGCTGCCTTCTCTTCCCATTCCTCAAATGTCATGCTCTTCAGAGCTCCCTTTTTCTTCCCAACCCACTTTCCCCAGGCCATTTCATCCTATTCCTTGGATTTCACTATCATCTATACACTAATAATTCCTAGTCTTTTAGATCTATCCAGGATCCCTCTCCTGAACCCACGCCCATAGACATCTACTAACTACCCACATCCCCATTTGGATGTCCCCTGGGCATATTAAATACAACATACTCGAAATGACACTCATTTCCTTCCAAGTAAGTAAACTGCTCCTCTGCCAGAATTTTCCCTCCAGAAAGTGAGTCTTCCTATCCACCTCAATCCTAAAGCCAGAAAATCTGAGAAGATATTTAACTCCCCCATTTCCCTCAGCCCCCATATCACTCATTCACATCTTTCAGTATTCTTGCTTCTGGATTCTTCATAGTGGTGGAATTCACCTTAATCTCGCTATCTACAGAGCCTCTGTTATGGAGACAAGTGACTGTCAGCCCTTACTTGGATCCTGTGAAGGCTGTCTAATTGATCTTTTCAATATCCACCTTCATGCAAACAGAAGAATCTTTTAAATGCAAATCTCACTGTGCTACTCCCCTACTTAAAACACAGAAACAAACTGAGGGACTTGGAGGGAGGGGGGTGGAGGGATGGGAGAGCCTGGTGGTGGGTACTGGGGACACCTAAAGCGTGGAGCACTGGGTGTGGGGAATGGGGAATGAATCTTGAAACACTGGAAAAAAAAATTTTAGTAACAATTTTTAAAAAATAAAAAATAAATAAAAAATAAAAAAACACAAAATGTCACTAATTGTTTTTGATGGAAAAAGCAAACACCACCTAGAAAATTTGAGTAGTATGATGAATAAATACATAATGGATTTAATGGATTTCCATTACATTTAAATAGTCTTAGAAGGCCCTCCCTGATCTTGGAAGTGCTCATGTATGCTAGCCACCCTCCTGGTTTCACTGTATTCTCCAACCATAGCTATACTACATTTAGTTCCTTAGACGTGCTAGGTACCCTATGACAGCCACTGTAAATTGCCCCCAGTAGCCATTGTCTACTTTTTAGTAATAGAACTGATCTCACTCCGGATTTAGAGGGACACATAACTGCTAGTGACTACTTTTTGTTGTTGTTGTTGTTGTTTGGTTGCTATTTTTACCAGCCTCCCCTGCTATTGGGTGTGACTCTGTGATCTGGCTCTCATGAATGAAATGCGTGGAAAGGTGATATGAGCAACTTTAACTTCAATTCCTTAAATACGAGTTGGTTGTCCTTTGTTCCTTCCTTAGGGCTGGAGCTGGTGAACAATCTTCGACCATGTGAATGAGCAAATTCACCAGGAGGATGGGAAGACTGGAAAAAGGAAGAAACCTGTAACCATCCATGATGATGTGGTACACAGATGTTTGAGTTCTTTTTTTTTTTTAAGATTTTATTGATTTTTTTTTTGACAGAGAGAGATAGAGCATAAGCAGATGCAGCAGCAGGCAGAGGGAGGAAGCAGGCTCCCTGCTGGGCACAGAGCCTGATTTGGGGCTTGATCCCAGGACCCTGGGATCATGACCTGAGTTGAAGGCAGACATTTAACTCTCTGAGCCACCTAGGTGCCCCAGATGTTTGAGTTCTTAATTATAGCAGTTTAGTCTGTGTATCTGTCAGCATCATCTGCTGCAGTAACAAACAGCCCTTGAAGCTTAGTGGCTTAACACAGCTAAGGTTTCTTTTTCACTCGTGCTACTTGTGCAGCACAGATCAGTAAGGTGGCTCTGCTCCGGGGGGACTCAGGGATCTGTCCTAATGGAGGGCTTCATCTACATGAAGGGCACCTGGCAAACTGTGTTCTGCCTCCCAAAGCGTCCAGCTGGAAATCAGGCACACTCCACAAGTCAACCAATTCAAAGAGGATTGAGAACAGATCATCTTAGTGTGTTTTCAGAAGAAAGAGAAAACAAGAATATGTGTGACTTGTCCTAAAGACTCTCTCAGCTTCTGCCTTGATATGTCTTAGCCTGTCCTCCCTCGAAAGAGGTAATCTCTGTTTCTCTTGTTCAAATGTCCATAGGATTTTCCCCCATGGTTTCAAAATATATATTTCAAGGCTCTCACAAGACTAAATCTTTTCATTAATTCTTCCTGTAATCATTACCCGTGAGAATCATAAAATAATTATTCCCTTTGCATAATGCTTCCCAAATATTTATCTAAATACCTGAACTTTTTCCAAAGCTTCAGTCCTAGATTTCCAACTGCCTACTACCTGTCAAACTTGACAAACTAAAAAGAACTGATCATATTTCTTTTACTCCCCACTTAAATCTGATTCTTCTGAGTTTATGTTCTTGTTTCATTTTGATTTGTTTATTTCTCTTTGTATCTCCAGCCCCTAGACTAGGGCCTGGCATGAGAAGGGGCACTATATACTGAAAAAATGAATTTATGAATGAATGAATGATTATGAAGATTTGACAATGGCTTGCAAACCTGGAATCTTCTCTGACTCCAGTCTCCTTCTGACTAGACTGCACACAGCCCTCTCCCTGCCACACTTGGAGAGTCAGGTGCTCATCGCCTATCAACTAGGTTTTTACAATACCTTTCTCAAAGTCATCCCCATCACCATTTTTTTTTTCATTCTTCCACCTGTTTTCTGCAATGTTCCCACACTAAGTTCCTTGAAGCATGTGACATTCTGTCACTCATTCTACAGCCTTGTAAGGAGCGCATTCACAGGCAAGCAGTCTGTTCCAAGGGTAAACACAAATAAGGCACAGTCTCCACGCTCAAGCACCTCACAATCCTGTGGGAGACAGACATGCATCTAAAGATACAGAACAGGGGCACCTGGGGGGGCTCAGTCATTGAGTGTCTGCCTCAAGTCATGATCCCAGAGTCCCGGGATCAAGCCCCGCATCGGGCTCCCTGCTTGGCCGGAAGCCTGCTTCTCCCTCTCTCACTCCCCCTGCTTGTGTTCCCTCTCTAGCTGTGTCTCTCTCTGTCAAATAAATTTTTTAGAAAATCTTAAAATAAATGAATAAATAGATAAAGATACAGAACAGAGAAGGCAGAGCCAAAATAGAGGAGCACAAAGAGGGAGTGACAAGTGTGAGTGATGCTGAATCAGTCAAGGATTCACAGAAGAGAGGACATTGAATCCATGTCCTAACAGACAATTAGACATTTTCCAGAATTGGCATTAGAGGGAAAAAGGCAGGGGGAAAAATGGGCACCAACAGAGGTTAGTTTGGGAGCGGGCAGGGATTGATGGCAATTTTATCTGAAGACCTGTGTTTCGTCTCTGATGCCAGAGAAGGATGAAGGATGAGTCACTCTGCTGTGCTGTATTCCGGGGATGGCTGGACACGCTGCCAGCAGGTCAGGATGGCTTCGCTTCCCCATACCTGCTGTAAACGTCTAGCTATGCCCACAGCATTCAGTTGGATTCTACAAACAGCTACTAATGTATTGGGACCTGTGTTTGGCTGCATTAGGAAGCCACTGTTCCCTGTTTTTCCTTGTGCGTTTCCACAATTCAAGAGAGAGTTTGGCTCTCATGAGAATGCTCAGATGCACAGTGCTTTCCAGGGCAGGGAGCCTGAAGTCAAACGAATTGCTGCATGGATTTTGTAAATTCATAGCATACCTAATGGCTTAGAAGCAAAACCATGGCAATGTTTTATTTATGTAAGCCAGACTTGTTTGACAAAGAAAATAGGAGGGTTTGATGGGGGGTGGGAGTACAGAGAGGGGGGTTATTATTTTGAGAATTCTAAGGGCTGAATTTGAATATAGAGCCAAAGCCCAGAAAATTAAAAGCAGAGACTTTGTAAATAAGCCAGGGAAAGGAAAGATGACAAAATAGCTGTTTTTGCCACATGATAACATCCACCCCCCCTCCCCTCACCCTCTCTCCCCCACAACCCATCAAAAGGAACAGAGTCAGACCAGCAGGCAGGAAGATGTGGAATTTTTAATTTACTTTAAGTGTCTCTTTTGTACAAGGCTCTTGGAGAATAAAAGAAAATTCCCTTTTAAGAAGGGATCATGTAACTGGATTACAGTGATGGACAAATCCTCTTGACCTAGACACATGAGGAGTGCTCTTTGTCTTCATAATGACCTAGACTTTGCCATGGTTCCTGCCTTTTGTGCTTCCAGGGAGCATATGACTTTTGATAAGATCTTCTAGAAGTATTTGTGGACCTTTCTCTGATGAATTTCCAAAAGGACTAGACATGCCATTTTACAAAATACACAGGATGTTGAGGTCACCTAAATGAGTTACCAAACATGAGCAGAAACTGGAGGACAGTGGGAGAAGGAAAGCAAATGGGAACTAGGGTAATCTAGGGAGGGAAACGAAACAACAGAGACTTTGAACACAGAAACAAACTGAGGGACTTGGAGGGAGGGGGGTGGAGGGATGGGAGAGCCTAGTGGTGGGTACTGGGGACACCTAAAGCGTGGAGCACTGGGTGTGGGGAATGGGGAATGAATCTTGAAACACTGG
>PITA01032951.1:0-13338 GCA_004023965.1 Spilogale gracilis
AAAAAAAAAAAAGTAATTATTTAGTAGCAGTAGCTCACTTCATGGCAAAAGGCTGATCCCAGGCTCTGAAGGGCACTGCAGGCAGAGCCCAAGCCAAGGGACAACTGCACTGGACCATGTCACCGTCATTTGCTTAAAGATACTGGATATGTGTCTTCTTCCCTCGACATCACTGTAGAAAACTCAAGGCTTTGAAGCAACTGTGTTAAATATTAAAGGAGGGGACAGCTCTCAGCTCAGTCAGGTAAAACCCAGCCTAAGAAATGGCAGTAAACAAAATGGTTGTCATTTTCTCTGCATGAAGTCTCTGAACATCCACTGATTTTCTTCCTATGGAAAAGTATAATTGTGCTCTTAGTTTACCTAGAGATGTGGATTTTCAGAGCAACAGAGGTGAAGAAGGCCATAAGTAATAGGACCAGGACACATCTTAGAGATCAACCAGCCTGACCTGCCTGTTTTCTAAAGAAGGTGACTGAGAGGGGCAAGCAGATGAAGTGCCTTCCTTGCTTACTCATCTCAGCTCAGTGGTGGGGCAGTGCGGAGACTTCCTGAAGCTCATCAGTGAACATGTTTGTAGAGAGAGGAAAGGAGGAGGCTGAAGCCAGTGGTTTCTATGGGGTAGACGCAGCTCCTTTTCTTGTTACAAATCATTGATGTTTCTTTTGGAGGTGGAAGCCCCATTCTGTTCCCCCGTCCTATACTGCGACATCATTACCCAAAGCGGGCTTCCTGGAGTGCAGGGCACAGAATACTGGCTGGGGGAGGGGGGGAGGGGCGGAGGGGGGGGAGCTGGGAACTGATGTTCCATGAAAAAAACAAAAACAAAAACAAGCTTCAATAAAATTAGGTGGAATGATACTCGCCCCTCTCCAGGAGGCATTCTCTGACCAATGGACCCAGCATCAGCAGCAGAGGACTCGGAGAACATTTCTGGGGTGCTACCCTGCCTGACCTCCCTTCCTGAGCCTGATGAGACCATGGCAAGGGGGTCTGGCATGCGGTGGAGAGCACAGGTCCTGGAGCCAGACTGCCTGGGCCCAAAGCTCAACTGGCTTCTCCACTGATTAGCTGTGAGACTTTGGGCCAGCAGCCAGCTTCTCTGGGTAATAAGGGTACCTCCCTCCTAGAGCTGCCGTGCGGGCTCAGCAAGCCAGTGTGTACACAGCACACAGAACGTGACTTGTGTAAACGCTCTGTACGTGATACAAACAGCTGGGAAGCAGACAATAAGCCAGCAAAGTGCTCCTGTCTCACCTGGAGGCTTTGAGTTCCTTAGGGCCCATTTGGAAATTGTTGTTGGTTTTTTTTTTTTTTTTAATTATATGGTTCATGTATCAATAAGTAGGGCTCCTAAGACCTGTTGAAAGGATTCATAGGATGCATTTTTGACTTGCATGTATATGCTTCTCTGGAAACAAAAACAAAAACACAACCTCATTTAAAAATCCCCTTAAAATTAAACCTTGAAAGTAGAGGCAGTCTATAGTACGGAGCCTGGGAGTGAGACCAGAGGCTTTGGAGCCACAAGGCTCTGGGTTCAAATCTCAGTGCCTCTGTTTTGCTGCTGTGTGATCCTGTGTTACAGAACTTTTTGAAACTCTGTTTTCTTATCACTGAAACAAGGATCCCACCACCTACCTTGGTGGTAGGAGGATTGAAATGTACATATAGAGGGACCAGGAGTAACTCAGCGTGTATTCCCTCCAGGTTCTGAAGATGGGCGAGGCTTAGGAACCGAGAAACCCTTAGTGAATGTGGGTCCAATTAGCTAGCACATACAGCTAATTTTAATTCAATCCATTAGAAAGTACTTTTCTAAGAGCACACTTACATAACCTCTGTTATTCCCCCTATTTTCCAACTATACTGAAATACTTCAAAGCACGCAGGGCAGAAAAAGTGTGTGGGTGTGAAGTGAGGGCAGCTGAGGGTGTAGGATGAGGGGGTGTCCCTGCAGGATGCTGAGAGGCTATGGGACATGAGGGCCTCTCTGAGGCTGGTCCACTCCTTGATTCAAGGATTTGACTAACCATAGTTTTCCTCTTCTTTTGGCTTTAGGAGACTGAAATTCGGTTGAGGGGCTGCGTTCTTTAGCTCTCTAGATCTCTAGTTCACAAATCTACCTGTGCCAAGAATTGCCAGAATTTTCAAAACAATTTGTAATTGATGACACTTCAGAAATATAACCAGTAGGCAGAGCATTTCGGAGATCACAGGGAGAGGTTACCTAAGGATGGCCCCCATAGCCAGGTTAGAAGTGATGCTTCTCCTATGAATCTGAGGACTGCAACCTTGACCTTATACTCAAAATCAAAATGAGCAACAGAAAAATGATCCCAGAAGCCAGCCAGTCCTGGAACCTCCACTCAAAGTTTATACTCAGACACACAAAGCCAAAATTGCTATCTCAGTTCATGAAATATTGAAACAGAAGGACTCCCACACACAGCCAGTAAGTGTGACCAACACAGCTAGTTTATGTCACTATTTTGGCCAAAGGGCTGTGAGCTTCCCAATTGTCTGGTCATCGCTACCCATACAAATTCAGGGTTATACTTGGCTTACAAATGTTATAATGGGGACAGAGTGGGAGTAAACCAAGTTTCATTAATTTCTTTTCATAGTATGTGTATCTTTAGAAAGGTGGAAAAGGAAACTGACGCTTATGCCAACAAAATTCTTAAATACTACTGAAAGCAAAAGATCAGAAACTTTTGTTCTGTATAATACTAATGTTAATATTAATAATATTAAATAAAACATTAAATGTTCACTTAACATGGATCACATTAATATCATATATTAATTCAATTATATTGAATTTTAAATATTAATCATATAAAAATTAATGTTACTATTAAGAATAGCAATATGCGTTTCTCTAATCTCCTAAAAAGCTTTTCCAGACTCACTCATTGGAACTAAGAAGTGGGCCAAATCACTTACTATGTCTGTATTTTGATTTTGCTATTAAGGAAGGAGGGATCCCTGTTTTTAGAAAGGGAAAGGGTTAATGTAGGGGGAAGAGCTGTGTGTATTTATAAATACTCCTGTATTTATGGTTATTTTAGGATCAGCAGATTCATGGAACGAAAGGGGTAACTAACATTAATTGCTCTTTATATATAATTTACATAGCCCTCGCAACTACCTTGTGAGATAGATTTTTGCAAATGTGGAATCTGAAGCTTGCAATTGTTATATGATCTGCAAAGCAGGTGTCAGAGTCGAAAATGAAGCCCAGGTTTGGACAGCAAGGTCCTACCTTGTGGCCCTGCACCAGGCTTTCACAAACCAGGTCATTCGAGAACCCAAATATGTGACTGAGTGAAGCAAATTCAATAACAATATGAATATTTTGAATGACTGAATTGGGTGAATTTTAATAACTAATTGTGAATTAGATCAGATTCAAATTAAATTCCAATAGTCAAATACATACATAGCAACACCTGCTAGGTAGAGGAGACAAGGGAGAAAGCAAGGCTGCTGAGTTCTGGCCCTTGGAAGGTGACACCCTGCAGGGGACAGACAGGCCTGTGCAGAAGCTGTGAGCCCTCCAAGGGCGACAGGCAGGGCGGGTGGTAGAGTCAACGGGGAAAGGCCACTCTAAGGAGGGACCCCGGAGCTGAGATAAGACAGATATGAAAGAGGCCGGCTGGAGGACAGGAAGAGGGGCAGCATTGCTGGGAGGCAACAGAAGGCCTGCCTGGCGCAGAGGGAGAGGCAGAGCCAAGCGGCAGGCCCCATGTGCGGGGGAATGGGGGAAATCTGCAGAGCAAAACCTCAGACCCAGAACATAGTTCACTGGGTCTACAAGAGAAATGAAAGGCAGACAAAGACTCCCAGAAGTCCTGAGGAGCCTGGACGCAGCTGAAGGAGCTCATGTAAGTCTCCATTCTTAGGTGAGGGCAAAAGAAGGCTCCCATAAAAGAGATTTGCAGAGGCCTGTGATGGGCATGGTGGGGAAAGGCCAGCATCTGGACTGGACCGTGCAACCCACATGGCAAGAGTCAGGCGCTCTACTTCTTTCAAACACAAACTAGACCCACTGAAAAATGACAACAGACCAGCATATGCTGCTGAGGACACATCAATGACTTTCATGTACTTTATTTCATTCCTCCCATACATGTGGTGGCAGGTGACAACCCAGTGTGGCACGGCTTCCAGAACCAAGGAAAGGCTTGCCCAGAGAAGCAGGGCATGCTTAAAGTTTAAGTGCCAGGCACGGAGGCTTAATAAAGTGCCAGGAGTGGGGTGGGGAAGGGACCACAGAGCTAGGCCAAGGGTGAGACCGGGCGTCTGCCTTTGTCAAAAGAAACCCCATCCCGGCACTAACACAGTGACAAAGAGGATAACTTTCACTAGGCCAACTTGGTCATCCTTGTGATCTTGGGAAAAAGTGTTTCCGTAGTACATTATCTCTACTATCTCATTATTGCGGAGTTTCATTAGTCACTTTACAAAATCTTAAGATGCCGAAATGATCAAATTCACTCTGTTAAAGGGAAAGCTTTAAAGATCTCAGGGAAACTTGAGATTTCTAGATTCTGGAGAGGGAAGATGGGTCCTTGAAAACTCTGTTGGACTTCTTCGGGTCCTGGACTTCATGCAGTGCTTGGCACGGAGGAAGCACTTCTCCCTGTTTGTGGCTGCTACTGTCCATATTCCTCCTGGCCGGGCAATCACTAAGTAGCAGCTCCAGGTAAAGAAAAAAAAAATCTAAAACAAGAGAAGACGAGTCCAAACAAATTCCACAGCCGTTAAAGAGCAGCCAGGAATTATACTCACTTTTCATAGCTCTTAATGGCTTGCTCCACTTTTTGCTTGTAGATATTGAGCTTGACTCCTTGGGGGTTAATTAATGTCATCTTATTGGTGTCGCTGCACACATGAGCCAGAGGGAACACCTGCACAACGACCGAAGGCAGGCATCATTTGAGAGGTTAACACGTGCCTCTGAGAATGTATCTACAGAGCCATACTGCATGTCTTTCTGACTACAGAATCAATTTCATTACAGAAAAATTAGAGAATACAGATAATCATAAAGAAAATAACAGGAATCCAAGACAACATTGCTAATCTTTTTCTTCCAATTCTGAAACTGTATCATGCATATACACAAGACAACAGCTTCAGGAAACTCTAGTCAGAACCAAGCATCGTCTTCAGAAGCCCCTGTCAAACTGATGAGAGTAAGCAGTTTTTTAAGAAAAAGAATCGCCTCGTTGCTACTTGGTAAATTACTACTTGGATTAAACATCCTCCTCACATATTTATTTCACATTTTATTTTCTCTTGAAAGTATCTGATTATATGTACCATCTTTGGGCTATTTTCCTTGTCAATTTGTAAGAAATTCTTATAAACCTCAAACAGAGAAGCCTCAGTGATCACATTCTCTAAGAACAGCAGACCACCAGCAAGACGGGGCTTCTTTTTTAGTCTTTCTGTTTGCTGCTTACATTTGGGTTTGGGTATACCTATGATTCCAAGCCATCTTCTTAATACCTGTAATGCTATCTACTTACCTCTTCGCACGTTACCTCTCTCTCCCTAGTAGAATGTAAGCTCCATCAGAGCAGAAACTTTGTTTTATTTACTACTATGTTCCCATTACCTAGAACACTGCTGGCACATAGTGTGCCCTCAACAAATATTCGTTGGTAAATGAATAAATATATATTAATAAAAAAGTATATCTATATTCCATATTTTAATATTAAAAAAGTCTAACAGAATGCCAAGCTATAATATTGTTTCAAAATTATATGATTCCAACCATAAGCAGCATGTACGCATTTTGAAAATGAGAATTGCTTTTGAGAAGTAAATTTTTCCTTTCAATCAAGATGATATAGGTCATGTTTTTATGATCTCTCTTATATCCAAAATTACAAAAATTATATTGTTACTGCTTAAGTAAAAAAATGCAGAGAACGGAAATCAGGAAGGAGAGGAGAAAGGTCAGATCACATGGCCGATAAATTTCTAGATAACACAAGTTGAATGGAACTGAGATCAAGTGAGCAGGGCTGCTGAAGTTGTGGACTTACTGACTCTGTGACTAAAGACAGCAGGGTCGTGGGAGCACAACTCCTGGAAAGCAAATGGGACTGGGAGGGTTCGCAAGCTGAGGGCCCAAGCCAGGCTCAGGGCCTGAAGCCAGTGCTGGTGTGAGGGTCTCTCACCCCAGAAGGTGGTTCTGCCAAGTGAGGGGGGACAGTGATGCAGCCATACCCACAACAACTATACCGTGTCATCCTCTGAATGTGTCACATTGCAGTACCACTGAGGAGCAAGAGCCCTAAATGCAGTGAGGGGGGTACAAGGGGATGGATTTAGGCAACTGCAAAACAGAAGAAGATACAGATTTAAAGGAAAATACAGACTTAAGAAAATCCTGTTAATCTATGTTAAAATTCCAAAATCTATAATAATGAAGAATGCACAAATGACGACTGAGAAAAATCAACAATGAAAATGTCAATTTACTTGAGAAGAAATTAATCTTATGAGCCATCTAACAACTATTTATAGTTGTTAATTGTAAATAACTATTAATTAAAATTAATTACGATTAGGTTGCTCAAAGAAGTAACAGTTACATAAAAGTACAAGAACATACAGAAGTACCATAAGAAGAAACGGACAGGAAAAAGAATACTTTAAAAAAACCTATCTTGGAAAAAGAGGACATTGAAATGCATGGCTACATATACTGATTTTGTAATTTAAATATCAAGACCAAAACAAACAAGAAAATAGGCAAAGATTCAGAAAACTTAAGAAAAAGACAAGAAGAGGTTTTGAAACCGAACCTCACTACCTGTCAGACACAGGAATTCAGCATGTGGCTTCTAGAACAACCTTTGTCAAAGGGAAGGGACCAGAACAGTAGGTTAAAAGGTGAGTCAGCTAGGCTTTGAACAATGTATAAAGCTTGCAGTAATGGAAAAAAAAAAAAACAAAAAACCATGACAACTCTCAAAATAGAGCTGCATATCACAAAACTTTCAGAGGAAAAAGAAATCAATCTCCACAAAAATAAAAACCTTTGCATTTTTATCACCCCTGGAAAAAAATACCCCCTTAGAAGTCTACGAATAGCTCTCCAAGTTTGCCAACATATAGCTCAACTGCATATCAACATCCTAAAATATTTAGCAATATGGTAACATTTACATTAATGTTCTACTTCCCTCTTTTGTGGTTTTGGATCTCATGCTTTGTGTGGCCATCATGCACTTCAGTGTGGTAGTAGTTCAAATTTGGCTCTGTGTACCCACTCTCATTCCTTTCTGCATGCAGAGTTAGGGAAAGACAAAGTCATACTCCACACCTTCAGTCTGTGGTCTTAGTTTTTACAACATGGTGTTCACATAGAGGTCCCATGAGATATTCTCTTTATGAGGTAAAATGTAGTGTGACTATGAGGTCATAAGGGGCATTCTGATAGGATTGGAGGGATCAGAACCATGGTCACTCAGCTTCTTCAAGGAAGCATGTAGGGAGGACAGTGCAATTAATGAAGAAACTGAAAGCTCTGTTTGAAAGGGAATAAAACCTGATCACATCTTCTGTGAAAACAATTTACTAAAAAAAAAAAATTACTTACTACCTCTCATAATGAAAATCAAGAGACCCTCTTGGATGATATTTGATAACAAAAAAAGAGCATCAAGATATTACCTACTTCAATTCTCTTGGTATTAACTTAAACGAAGCCTTACCCAATTGATATTAATAATCATACTCTGTGGGGAAAGATTTTAACTATGAGCAAGGGAGGAAAGTGAGGGAGAAATGGACAGGGAGATGGAAAGAGAGAAAGAAAGAGAGAGAGAGATAGTCATTGACCATAAAGAAGAAATTGCTAGAATTCAGTTAATTTGGGTTGATTCTGTTAGAATTTTTCCCAATGTTATACTTGTAAGCAACCACTGTATTTAAGAACAGTTTTGTCAATAATGGTAATATTGTTATCCTTTACTCTCTGCCAAGCATTAAGCACTCTCTACATATTTTCTCATTCAGTCCCTATATCAATATATACACTGAATTGCAGGTTTTGTTATGTGGCTTTCCTTTCTATTAAACTCTGATGTTCTTTATTCCTTTCAAAAAAAACCCTACTAGTTTTCTAGCATAATACATTACAAAGTAACCATTTTTTGAATATTTGAGAAACTAAAACTATATATAAATTAAAATAATGGTCAAGGCTCAAATAATGTTTATATTATAAAGCATAATGAAGTCTGGATTCCACCAAAGTCTGAACTTTTGGTAACTGAGTCATGGGATGAATGTAACTTTGCTATTTTTTAAGAGGTATTTGTTAGAAATGTGAATAAAGTGAATGAGATTTTAAGAGAGTTAGCTTCTTTAAGAAAACTTCTGAAACAATAAAAGAATAGAAAATTAAAATGAAATACCATTTTCACAAAGCATTGGCCATTTTTTTTAACGTACTGCTCTTAAGTGATAACAAAGACATAGGTAAACAGGCATTGTTAAAATTCCAAGTAAACTGTGCATTAATGGGGGGAATACTTTAAATAAATTGCAGTAGTTCATATTATTGAGTATTAGTACAACAATTAAAAATTCATCCAAATGTGTCATTACAAGACAGTATGTTCGTAACATATGCTAAATGAAGGAAGCAGAATGCAGAACTGTATGCACAGGGATTCACTGTTAAAGTCACACTACAGGTAGAGCTCCTCCTGACAACATTTTGTGTTTATCAGCAACCCCACATTTTGAAAATGAGAAAACGGTATGAAATGGGTGTTTATATAATTATTGTTCAACCCTGGCTGAGTTCATCAATTTCATTTTTATTTATTTAATCAGCTCTTCCAACAAATATCCCAGAGCTTGCTGCCAGACTGGCCAAGGGGAGGTCTGAAGGGATGTGTGTGATGAAAACGCCAGAGCGGCACAAATCCTGCACGGGTAACTCTGCGCGCAGATGCGTGGGTTTATGGACAGTGCGGATCCACAAACTGCTGGTGGCAGAAGCCTAAATGTCTGCCTCCAAACTGGAACATCTCCAGTCTCCAAAGAACAAATGAAATCAGGACCACAGAATTAACTGGCAGAGGAGGAGTATGTCAACAAGAGCATTCATAAACCCAAGAAAGTATGTTACTTACTACAGGGTAGACTATGTCCCACATTTTTCATATAAACTTTTAGAAAAGAAAAGATTGCTCTTTTCAATTTAGTGAACATTTTCACTGGCTTAGAAGATAAACATCTGCTGACCTGTAACAATGTTCACTATAGACTGTTGAGTGAAAATGAAGGCCCCAAACTGTTTATTCAGTTTGGACTTCATTTCACTAAAACAAAAAACAAAGAACAAAAGATACGTATAGTGAAAAAGATCTGGTCAGACAACCACCAAATAATTCATCAGTGGTGGAATTAAGACTCTATGGTTTCCTTCTTTTTCACTTACCTGTATTTCCTAAGTTGTATACTGTGTGTGTGTGTATATATAGATAGATATATCTATATATATATATATCTTTTGTAATAACTGTCCATTTAAATTTTTAATTACGATAAGCCTTTTTATCAATATGTAATTTCATTATGTTCAATGTACTATATATGACAGCAACAAAATGCCTGTCCTTAACAGCATCCCTAACCTCTTTGCACCTAACTTCCTCGTCAGCTAAATGACAAGATGAATAGCAGTATCACTAAGTTGCTCTAACTTTTAGGTATGATACTTTGATGATATCAAATGCTTTGCTCGAAACCCAGTAATGAGGGTTCATCATGTACTATATTAAATGGGATTGTGCCATGGCCTATCAGAAGTAAATTACAGAGCTAGTGTGCAAGCCCAGTTTACCTGACTACCGAGTTATGTGCATAATGAACCCAGATTAGGACAAAGCAGGAAGCCTTGATGGGATGTTGTTAAAGAACACGATGATGATGATGATGATGATGATGATGATGATGTAGTAAACTTCCCAATGATACAGATTAATGTTCCCGAATTATTTCACTTTTCTTTGACGCAACTGGCAATAAAGAGCTCTGAATTCCAGAGTCATCAAATAACTAAAACAGTTTTATCCTGAATATGACTTGGCGATGAATTAATCTTTTTGAAAGAGCTAAGGTAAAATTATCTGGTCCACTGGAAACCAAAAGTGCCAGTTAGCACCTTGTAATGAGGAGTTGCTAGGGCAACCTCTCTGCTCAATACTTCATTTCCAAGGTGACAGATTTGATGCTTTGGGGAAAACACTGAAAACCAAAACAGCATTGTGTTCCAGAAGAAGAAAGAGCCCATACATAAGTCATGAATGAAACAGAGGTGGGGACAAAGCCAAGCACTGCTTTACAATTCAGTCCAGACAGATGTGGCCGGCCGGGCACAGAACATAAGAGTAAGAGTCGATTAAAATTCTCAGTGAAGTGGGTTAAGATTCAGGTTTCCTTTTCAGCTCCATTCTACTTTTTTGTCTACTTTTTCATAAAACATTAGGTCCAAATCTCAAAAAGCTATACATCCCAGTAAAAAGGATATATTTTTAGGTTATTGTCTTACTATTCTTTCCATTTCTAAGTGAGGGTCTCTTCTAGTCAGAGACAATGTTAAGGAATAAAAGAAACAGACATGCTTTGAGAGTGAAACTGGAATTCACTGTATAATTCCATCATCACCATGATTCATGCTCCTACTATCAATACTGGAGGAAGGTAAGCATGCTGGATAATGTGCTACCTACTCACAGGTCTGTGATGAGAATTTACATTGTCACAAAAGGTACCAAGCACAAGTGCCAGTGGTGGAATGCAACTTGAAAAATGTTGATCCTCATCCCTTAGTTTTGCTTTCTAGAGTCAGAAGACCAGAGGGTTTTTCTAAAGAACAGGACCTTCACTATTCTTCCAGTTTCTCCTTCTTGGGAATCACTCCGTATTTTTCTCTTTCTCAGCCCCACATTGTTTAGTCCTATCTACTTGGAAAATAGCCCTGGATCCACCCCTATTGTTGCCAGCTGGGTCGGAGCCACCCACGCCTTGCCTCCTGACTGACCCTCACTTTCCCTGCCTCCAACCTCTCCAACTACTCTGCACATTGCAAATGAAGCCTCAGCTTGATCTTCTTCTAAAAACCCTTTGCTTGTCCTCAACATGACATTCCAACTTCTTAATCAATCAAGGCCCTTCCTTTACTAGTGCTAACCTTCTTCCAGTCACACCAAACATTCATTAGAATGACCAAATTTCTTGAACCTTAAACTCCCCCACGTGTTCCCCCACTGCTTAGGACATCCCTCCCCACCTCCTCACCTCATAAGCCCTTTTCTGCCCCTGGGTCTGAACTCTCAAAGCCAAGCATGAAGCCTTCTTTGACAACTGAAACTGGCTTAGGGGCAGCTCCTACATCTTCACTCTGTACCTCCCACTTGTCACATTTAACCAGGACTTATTTTAAAGCTATTTCCTCCATGAGATGGTAAACTGTGTTTGAGCAGAAACATTGGTTGTCTTATTTGGCTGTACTCTAGAGATCAGCTCAGGGCCTGCATAGAGTAGGCATGTAATATCTGTTGAATATTTTAAAAACAAAAGGCAATATTTATTGAGTGCCTGCTGAGTAAGGACAATTATATATTCATTACTTCTTTTAATCCCATAATGATCTCAGAGTAGGTGTATTATTATTATATAAATTACTATGCTTACTTCTTCAGAATATGAACCAGTGAAGAGAGGACAGGTTGAATGAGATTTTATGTCTGCATACTACTTTCAGGGTTTTCAAAGCATTTCTACACATACAGAACAAATGCTTATCAACAAATATTAATATAGGGTTCCTCTTAGGAAAAACGCTGTCCATGAGGCTCTAACGAATAGAAATGTAAAATTTATTTGGAAGGTTATTTGATACCATCTGTCAAAATTTTAAACGTGCACTTCCTTTGGGTCTAGCAATACCACTTGGCAGAATCTATCCCAAAAGAGACTTGTCTAGTGCCCAAAAATCTGTGTGCAAGGAAATGTTACAGGATTGTTTATGATACAGAAAAGAAGGATACAATGTAAATGTCCATTAGTAATGTGAAAGAACTGGGGATGAAAAAGTAAAGAGCAGGAACTCCAGAGAACAATACTATAATACTACTGGATGGTGACAGAGGGTGCTTACTTGTGGGAAGCAAGCACAGCATAACTTAGAGCACAGTGGAATCACTGTGCTGTGCACATGTAACTAACGTGACATGGTGTGCCACCTTGACTTCAATTAAGAAATAAAATAATGAGGAAGAAACTTGAAACTAGTTAGAAAGAGACAGACCCATATCTACACATGTGTAAAGGTCTCTAAGACCTTAATTGTTTTAAGGAGGGCCCACACTCAACATGGAGCCCAACATGGGGCCTGAACTCATGACCCCAAGATTGAGACCTGAATTGACATCAAGAGTTGAACACTTAACCGACGGAGCCACCCAGGTGCCTCTAAGACCTTAAGTTTTAAAAGATGATTTTTATAAAAGATAATTTATAAAAGATAAAATAGCAAACCAAATCGTATCACCTCATTTACATTTATTAAAATTGTTCTGCACATATGTATAAATATGTTATGTATACATACATATATGTATGAGTCTGTGGGTAGAAAAAGAATTGGAAAGACAGTCACCAAACTACCCAGAGAGTTTCCTTTGTAGATGAGAGTGGCTGAGAGAGAAGCTTCCACATTCTGCAGAGAAAGGGGAACTCTCTTACACTGTTGATGGGAATGTAAACTGGTGCAGCCGCTTTGGAAAACAGTGTGGAGATTCCTTAAAAAATTCAAAACAGAACTATCCTATGACCCTGCAATTGCACTACTGGGCATTTACCCCAAAGATACAGATGTAGTGAAAAGAAGGCCCATAAGTACCCCAATGTTCATAGCAGTAATGGCCACTATCGCCAAACTGTGGAAAGAGCCAAGGTGCCCTTCAACAGATGAATGGATAAAGAAGATGTGGTCCATATATACAATGGAATACTACGCCTCCATCAGAAAGGATGAATATCCAACTTTTGTAGCAACATGGACTAGATTAGAAGAGATAATGTTGAGTGAAATAAGCCAAGTAGAAAAAGTCAAGTATCACGTGGTTTCACTTACTTGCGGTGCATAAGGGGTAATATAGAAGACAGTAGGAGAAGGAAAGTAAATGGGAAGTAGGGTAATTCAAGGAGAGAAACGAAACATGAGAGACTCTGGACACAGAAACAAACTGAGGGACTTGGAGGGAGGGGTGGGGGGATGGGAGAGCCTGG
>PITA01032952.1:0-13343 GCA_004023965.1 Spilogale gracilis
CCCACAGACAAGACAGGAAATAATTAAGATTAGAGCAGAGATCAGAGATCAATGAACTAGAAACTAGAGATACAGCGGAACACATCAATGAAACTAGAAGCTAGTTCTTTGAAAGAATTAATAAGATTGATAAACCATTGGCCAAACTAATCCAAAAAAAAAAAAGAGAAGACCCAAATTAATAAAATTATGAATGAAAGGGGAGAGATCATGACCAACACCAAGGAAATAGAAACAATCATCAGAAATTACTATCAACAATTATATGCCAATAAGTTTAACAACCTAGAAGATATGGATACATTCCTGGAAACCTATAAACTTCCAAGACTGAAACAGAAAGAAACTGACAATCTGAATAGACCTATATCTAGAAACGAGATTGAAGCAGTGATCAAAAACCTCCCCAAAAACAAGATCCCAGGACCAGATGGATTCCCTGGGGAATTCTATTAAACATTCAAAGAAGAAAGAACACCTATTCTACTGAAGCTGTTTCAGAAAATAGAAATGGAAGGAAAACTTTCAGACTCTTTCTATGAAGCCAGCATTACTATAATCCCCAAACCAGACAAAGACCCAACCAAAAAGGAGAAATTCAGACTAATACCTCTGATGAATATAGATGCCAAGATTCTCAACAAGATCCTTGCTAACAGGATCCAACAATACATTAAAAAGATTATCCACCATGACCAAGTGGGATTTATCCCAGGGATGCAAGGGTGGCTCATAAAAAACTCATAAATCAATCAACATGACAGAACAAATCAATAATAGAAGAGAGAAGAACCACAAGGTACTCTCAGTTGATGCAGAAAAGGCTTTTGACAAAATAAAACATCTGTTTCTGATTAAAACTCTTCAAAGTATAGGGATAGAGGGAACATTCCTCAACCTCATAAAATCTATCTACGAAAAACCCACAGTAAATATCATTCTCAATGGGGAAAAACTGACAGGCTTCCCTCTGAGTTCAGGAACAAGACAAAGATGCCCACTATCACCACTACTGTTCAACATAGTGTTAGAAATCCTAGCAACAGCAATCAGACAACAGAAAGAAATAAAAGGTATTCATCTTCACAAAGAAGAAGTCAAACTCTCTCTCTTTGCAGATGACATGATACTCTATGTGGAAAACCCAAAAGACTCTACCTACAAACTACTAGAACTCATACAACAATTCAGTAATGTGGCAGGATACAAAATCAATGCGCAGAAATCAGTTGCATTCTTATACATTAACAATGAAAATACAGAAAGAGAAATCAGAGAATTGATTCCGTTTACTATAGCACCAAAAACCACAAGATACTTAAGAATAAACCTAACCAAAGAAGTTAAAGGCTGGTACTCAAGGAACTTCAGAACACTCATGAAAGAAATTGAAGAAGACATAAAAAGATGGAAGAACATTCCATGCTCATGGATTGGAAGAATAAACATTGTTGAAATGTCTATACTGCCCAGAGCAATCTATACTTTCAATGACATTCCAATCAAAATTCCACCAACATCTTTCAAAGCATTGGAACAAACAATCCTAAAATTTATATGGAACCAGGAAAGACTCCAAATCACTAAGGAATTCTTAAGGAAGAAAAATGAAGCTGGGGGCATCACGTTACCTGACTACAGGCTTTATTACAAAGCTGTGATCACCAAGACAGCATGGTACTGGCACAAAAACAGACAAATAGACCAATGGAACAGAGAAGAGTGTCCAGATATGGACCCACAAATCTATGGTCAAATCATCTTCGACAAAGCAGGAAAAAATATCCACTGGAAAAAAGTCTCTTCAATAAATTGTGCTCAGAAAATTGGATAGCTATGTATAGAAGAATGAAGCTAGATCATTCTCTTACACCACACACAAAGGCAAACTCAAAATGGATGAAAGACCTCAATGTGAGGCAGGAATCGAAGAAAACATAGGCAGTAACCTCTTTGACATTGGCCACAGCAACTTCTTTCAAGACACGTCTCCAAAGGCAAAGGAGACAAAAATGAAAATGAACTTTTGGGACTTCATCAAAATAAAAACTTCTGCACAGCAAAGGAAACGGTCAACAAAACAAAGAAGCAAGCCACAGAATGAGAGAGGGTATTTGCAAATGACACAACAGACAAAGGGCTGATATCCAAGATCTATAAAGAACTACTCAAACTCAACATCCAAAAAGAAGATGAACACATCAAAAAATGGGAAGGAGAAATGAAAACGCACTTCTTCATAGAAGATATGCAAATGGCTAACAGACACATGAAAAAATGTTCAGCGTCACTAGCTATCAGGGAAATTAAAATCAAAACCACACTGAGATACCACCTTACACCAGTCAGAATGGCCAAAATTAACAAGTCAGGAAACAACAAGTGTTGGAGAGGCTGCAGAGAAAGGGGAACACTCTTACACTGTTGATGGGAATGCAAGTTGGTGCAGCTGCTTTGGAAAACAGTGTGGAGATTCCTTAAAAAAATTAAAAATAGAACTACCCTAAGACCCTGCAATTGCACTACTGGGTATTTACCCCTAAGATACAGATGTAGTGGGAAAAAAGGGCCATATGTACCCCAATGTTCATTGGAGCAATGGCCATAATCGCCTAACTGTGGTAAGAGCCAAGGTGCCCTTCAACAGATGAATGGATAAAGAAGAGGTGGTACATATATACAATGGAATACTACGCCTCCATCAGAAAGGATGAATATCCAACTTTTGTAGCAACATGGACTGGATTGGAAGAAACTATGCTGAGTGAAATAAGCCAGGTAGAGAAAGTCAAGTATCACATGGTTTCACTTACATATGGTGCATAAGGCATAATATAGAAGATAGTAGGACAAGGAAAGGAAATGAGAAGTAGGGTAATTTGGTGAGAGAAACGAAACATGAGAGACTTTGGACTCAGAAACAAATTGAGGGTCTTGGAGGGAAGGCAGTGGGGGGATGGGAGAGCCTGGCGGTGGGTACTGAGGGTATGTCATGAAGCACTGGGTGTGGGGCATAAACAATGAATCTTGGAACATTGAAAAAGTAAAATAAAATTTAAAAAAACAAAAAAAAACAAGGCCCATCGATATGCTGTCTGCAAGAGACTCATTTTAGACCCAAAGACACCACCAGATTTAAAGTGAGGGGGTAGAAAACAATTTACCATGCTAATGGACATCAAAAGAAAGCTAGGGTGGCAATCCTTGTATCATATAAATTAGATTTTAAGCCAAAGACTATAAGAGATGAGGAAGGACACTATATCATACTTAAAGGGTCTGTCCAACAAGAAGATATAAAAATTTTAAATATCTATGTCCCTAAAATGGGACCAGCCAATTATACAAGTCAATTAATAACAAAATCAAAGAAATAAATCAATAATACTATAATAATAGTAGGTGACTTTAACACCCCCTTCTCACTGAAATGGCCAGATCATCTAAGCAATACAACAACAGGGAAATAAAGGCTTTGAATGACACACTGGACCAGATGGACATCACACATATATTTAGAACATTCAATCCCAAAGCAACAGAATATATATTCTTCTCTAGTTCACATGGAACATTCTCCAGAATAGATCCTGGATCATAAATCAGGTCTCACCTGGTACCAAAAGACTGGGATCATTCTCTGCAATTTTCAGACCATGGTGCTTTGAAACTAGAACTTAACCACAAGAGGAAAGCTGGAAAGAACTCAAATACATGGAGGCTAAAGAATTAATGGGCCAACCAGGAAATTAGAAAAGAATTTTAAAAAGTCATGGAAACAAATGAAAATGAAAGCACAACTGTTTTTAAAATCTTTGGGACACAGCAAAGGCAGTCCTGAGAGGAAAGTATATAGCTATACAAGCCTTTCTCAAGGAACAAGAAAGAAACAAGAAACCTAACCCTACACCTATAGGAGCTGGAGAAAGAACAGTAAAGGAAGCCCAAACCCAGCAGAAGAGAAATAATAAAGTTCAGAGAAGAAATCAATGAAATAGAAACCAAAAGAATAGAACAACTCAACAAAAGTAGGAGCTGCTTCTTTGAAAGAATTAACAAGATTGATAAACCCTGGCCAGACTTACCAAAAAGAAAGGAGAAAGGACCCAAATTAATAAAATCATGAAGGAAAGAGGATAGATCACAACCAACACCAAAGAAATATAAACACTCATAAGAACAATTATGAGCAACTATATACCAGCAAATTGGACAATCTGAAAGAAATGGATGCATTCCTAGAGACATATAAACTACCAAAACTGAACTAGGAAGAAGGAGAAAACCTGAACATACCCATAACCAGTAAGGAGATTGAAGCAGTCATCAAAAATCTCCCACCAAGCAAGGGTACAGGGCCAAACGGCTTCCCAGGGGAATTCTACCAAACATTTAAAGAAGAATTAATACCTATTCTCCTGAAACTGTTCCAAAAAAATAGAAATGGAAGGAAAACTTCCAAACTCATTTTATGAGCACAGTATTACCTTGATCCCAAAACCAGACAAAGACCCTATCAAAAAGGAGAATTACAAACCAGTATCTTTGATGAACACAGATGCAAAAATTCTCACCAAAATACTAGCCAATAGGATCCAATAGTACATTAAAAGGATTATTCACTATGACCAAGTGGGATTTATTCCTGAGCTGCAAGGTTGGTTCAACATCCCCAAATCAATCAATGTGATACAGTACTTTAATAAAAGAAAGAACAAGAACCATATGATCTTCTCAATAGATGCTGAAAAAGAATTTGACAAAGTACAGCATCCTTTCTTGATCAAAACTCTTCACAGTATAGGGATAGAGGGTACATACCTCAATATCATAAAAGTCATCCATGAAAAACCCACAGCAAATATCATTCTCAATGGGGAAAAACTGAGAGTTTTACCCTAAGGTCAGGAACACAGCAGGGCTGTCCTTTATCATCATGGTACTAAAAGTCCTAGCCTCAGCAATAAGAGAACAAAAAGAAATAAAAGACCTCCAAATCAGCAAAGAAGAAGTCAGACTCTCACTCTTTGCAGATGATATGACGCTTTATGTGGAAAACCCAAGACTGCACTCCAAAACTTCTAGAACTCATATAGGAATTCAGTAAGGTGTCAGGATATAAAATCAATGCAGATAAATCAGTTGCATTTCTACACACTAACAGCAAGACAGAAGAAAGAAAAATTAAGGAGTCGATCCCATTTATAATTGCACCTAAAACTGTAATATACCTAGGGATAAATCTAACCAAAGAGGCAAAGAATCTGTACTCAGAAAACTATAAAGTACTCATGAAAGAAATTCAGGAAGACACACGGAAATGGAGAAACATCCCATGCTCATAGATTGGAAAAATAAATACTGTGAAAATGTCTACACTATCTAAAGCAATTTACACATTTAATGCAATCCCTATCAAAATACCATTAATGTTTTCAAAGAAATGAAATAAATAATCCTAAAATTTATTTGGAACCAGAAAAGACCTGGAATAGACAGAGAATGAAAAAGAAAACCAAAGTTGGTAGCATCACAATTCCAGACTTCAAGCTCTATTATAAAACTGTAATCATCAAGACAGTACAGTACTGGTACAAAAAAAGACACATAGATCAATGGAACAGAATAGAGAGCCCAGAAATGTACCCTCAATGCTATGGTCAACGAATCTCTGAAAAAGCAGGAAAGAGTGTCCAATGGAAAAAACAGTCTTTTCAACAAATGGTGTTGGGAAAATCAGATAGCCACATGCAGAAGAATGAAACTGAACCATTTCCTTATAGCACACACAAAAATAGACTCAAAATGGATGAAAGACCTCAATGTGAGGAAGGAATCCATCAAAATCCTTGAGGAGAACACAGGAGCAACCTATTTGATCTCAGCCGCAACAACTTCTTCCTAGATGTGTTGCCAAAGGCAAGGGAAGCAAGGGCAAAAAAAGAACTATTGGGATTTCATCAAGATCAAAAGCTTTTGCACAGCAAAAGCAACAGTCAACAAAACCAAAAGACAACCAACACAATGGAAGAAGATATTTGCAAATGACATATCAGACAAAGGGCTACTATCCAAAATCTATGAAGAACTCCTCAAACTCAACACCCAAAGAACAAATAATCCAATCAAGAAATGGGCAGAAGACATGAACAGACATTTCTCCAAAGAAGACATCGAAATGGCCAGAGACACATGAAAAAGTGTTCAACATCCCTGAGCATCACGGAAACACAAATCAAAACCAGAGTGAGATACCACCTTACACCAGTCAGAATGACTAAAATTACCAAGTCAGGAAATGGCAGATGTTGGTAAGAAAACAGGGAAAGGAGAATCCTCCTACATTGTTGATGAGAATGCAAGCTGATACAGCCCCCTGGAAAACAGTATGGAGATTCCTCAAAAAGCTGAACATGGAGCTCCCCTACAACCCAGCAATAGCACTACAGGATATATACCCTAAAAATACAAATGTAGTGATTCAAAGGGGCACATGCACCTGAATGTTTATAGCAGCAATGTCCACAAGAGTGAAACTATGGAAAGAACATAGATGTTCATCAACAGATGAATGGATAAAGAACACACACACACACACACACACACACACATATACATACACAGAAAGAGAGATGATAAAATACTATGCAGCCATCAAAAGAATGAAATCCTGACATTTGCAATGACATGGATGGAACTGGAGGGTATTATGCTGAGAGAAATAAGTCAATCATTGAAACACAATTATCATATGATCTCTCTGATATGAGGAATTTGAGAGTCAGTGTGAGGGATCATGGAAGGTAGGGAGGGAAAATATGAAACAAGATGGGACAGACAAAGCATAAGAGACTGTTAACCTCAGGAAACAAACTAAGTGTTGCTGGATGGAGCGGGGAAGGATAGGGTGGCTGGGTTATGGAAAAAATTAAAAATTAATAAAAAATAAAAATAAAAAATAAAGGAAATTAAAACAGGACATTGAAAAGACACATCCACTCCCATGTTTATTGCAGCATTATTCAAAATAGCTAAGACAGAAAAATAATCAAAATGTCCATCAACAGATGAATGGATAATATTCCTCTGTTTGTGTGCATATATATATATATATATATATATATATAATGCATATATTCCTGTGTGTGTGTGTGTGTGTGTGTGTGTATACATATACAGTAGAACATTATCAGCCATGAGAAAGAAGAAAATCTTGCAACAACATCGATGGACCTGAGAGCATTCCACTAAGTCAGAAAGAGAATGGCAAATACTCTATGATTTCAATGTAGAATCTAAAAAAGCTGAACCAACAGAAACAGAATAGAATGATTATGGAAGCTGTGGGGTGGGAATTAGGAAGATGTTTTTTAAGAATATGAACTTGCAACCAATAGATTAAAAAGTCCTAGAGATCTAATACACAGCCTGGTGATTATAATCAACAGTACTGTATTATAAACCTCAAAACCTAGTAAGAAGTTGTTATGGCCCAGGTCAAAGAGATTACTGCCTGTATTCTCCTCTAGGATTTTGATGGTTTCCTGTCTCACATTCAGTCTTTCATCTATTTTGAATTGATTTTTGTTTATGGTGTAAGAAAGTGGTCCAGTTTCATTCTTCTGCATGTTGTGTCCCAGCGTATTTGATAAAGATGCTATCTTTTTTCCAATAAAGATATTCTTTACTGTTTTGTCAAAGATTAGTGGGCCATACAACTGTGAGTCCATTTCTGGGTTTTTTAAATTCTGTTCCACTGATATATGTGTCTGTTTTTATGCCAGTACCACACTGTCTTGATGACTACAGCTTTATAATATAGCTTTAAGTCCAGAATCGTGATGCCTGCAGCTCTGCTTTTCCTTTTCAGGATTGGTTCGGCTACTCAGGGTCTTTCATGGTCCATACAAATTTTAGAATTGTTTATTATAGCTCTGTGAAAAATGTTGATGGTATTTTGATTGGGATTAAATTAAATGTGTAGATTGCTTTGGGTAGTATAGACATTTTAACACTGTTCTTCCAATTCATGAGCATGGAATACTTTTCAATTTCTTTGTTCCCTCTTCAATTTCTTTCATCAGTGTTTTATAGTTTCAAAGTACAGATCTTTTTTACCTCTTTGGTTAGGTTTATTCCTAGGTATCTTACTGGTGTTGGTGCAAATGGGATGGATTTCTTGATTTCTCTTTCTTCTGCTTAGTTATTGGTTTCTAGAAATGCAACAGGTTTCTGTACACTGATTTTATATCCTGCAACTTTGCTGAATTCATGTATTAGTTCTAGCAAATGTTTAGTGTAGTCGTTCATGTTTTCTGCATAGAATATCATGTCATCTGCAAACAGTAAAAGTTTGACTTCTTCCTTGCTGATTTGGATGCCTTTTATTTCTTTTTTGTTGTCTGACTGCTGAAGCTAAGACTTCTAGAATTATGTTAAATAGTAATTGTGACAGTGGACATCCCTGTTTTGTTCCTGAACATGGGGGAAAGGCTCTCCTTTTCCCTGTTGAGGATGATATTACCTGTGCATCTTTCGTAGATGGCCTTGATGGTGTTGAGGTATATTCCATCTATCCCTACCTTTTTGAGAGTTTTTATCAAGAATGGATGCTGCATTTCATCAAATGCTTTTTCTGAATTTGAGAGGATCATGGTTCTTATCCTTTCTTTTATTAATGTGGTGTATAGGCAAGGGAAACAAAGGCAAAAATGAACTATTGGGATTCATCAAAATGAAAAGCTTCTTCACAAGAAAGGAAACAATATAGCTAACAGAGAACCTATGAAATGGGAGAAGATATTTGCAAAAGATATATCTTGTAAAGGGGAGTATCCAAAACCCATAAAAAAACTTGTCAAACTTAACACCCAAAAAACATATAATCTAGTTAAAAAATGGGCAGAAGACATAGACACTTTTCAAATGAAGACATCCAGATGGCTAATAGAAATATGAAAAGATGCCTGATATCACTCATCATCAGGGAAATACATATCAAAACCATGATGACATAGCACCTCACATCTATGAAAGTGGCTAAAATTAACAACACAAAAAAACAACTGGTGTTGGTGAGGATGCAGAGAAAGGGGAACCCTCTTGAGCTCTTGGTAGGTATGCAAACTAGTGTAGCCACTCTGGAAAACAGTATGGAGGCTCCTCAAAAAGTTGAAAGCAGAACTACCCCCAGGATCCAGAAACCATGCTATTAGGCATTTACCCAAAGGACACAAAAATACAGATTTAAAGGGGTACATGCACCCTAATATTTTCAGCAATATTACCAACAATAGTTAAACTATGTATAGAGCCCAAATGTCCATCATGATGAGTAGATAAAGAAGATGTAATACACACACACACACACACACACACACACACACACACACTCATAAAGTCACACATATATGTATAATGAAATATTACTCAGTCATCAAAAAGAATGAAATCTTACCATTTATAGTGATGTGGATGGAGCTAGAGTGTATTATGCTATATGAAATAAGTCAATCAGAGAAAAACAAAATACCATATGATTTCACTCATATGTAGAATTTAAGAAACAAAACAGATGAACATACAGAGTGTGGAGGAAAGAAAGAGGGAAACAAGACTCTTAGAGAACACAATGAGTACTGATGGAGGGAAGTGGGTGGGGAATGGGCTAGAAGGGTGATGACACTTGATATGATGAGGACTGTATGCTATTTGTAAGTCATAAATCACTGAACCCTACTCCTGAAACTAATATTGCACATGTTAACTAACTAGAATTTTAAAAAATTTTGAAAAAAATTATGACTGGTACAGAGAATAGAAAAAAATTAAGAAACTTGATCTTACTCATTCCCATAAAAAACAGAAATGATAATTAAGTGATGTGAGAGTGCTGTTAGTTAATGCTAAGGTGGTAATCATATTCTAATATATAAATATAGCAAATGAATACACTGTATATCATAAGCTTAACAATATATCACTATATCTCAGTAAAATAAATAGTAAAAATTTTAGTTTTAACTCCTTCAAATAAAATAAATGAGTCCATATTAATTCAGATAAATTACTGAATAAATAAATACAATGGAGAGAAGAGACAGATCCCCATGCAAAAAAAAAAATTAATGTATGGAGACAGTCCACCTTCAAGGAAGTAGAACATAACTCCCCATTCCATAAGTGGGACCTTTACCTGGTGACTTTCTTCCAAAGAGTATACTATGGAAGTGGGGGGGGGGAGTAAATTTACAGTGGAGAAACCTAAAAAAATACTATCTCTGTCATATAATCAAAGTGAACATCAACAGTGATAGGTGATGCTGGTTGAGAAGACACATGTTCTTGATATATGATGTGATAAAAAATGACCCTTCATTTTGTGGTTTTCTCAAACAAAACAAACCAAACAAACAAACAAAAACAGCCAAACTGATACAACACGCAAATTCTAATAGGAACATTCTACAAAATACCTTGACACTACTTCTCAACCTTGTCAAGGTCATCAAGATTAGATAAAGTCTGCTGTCATAAAGACAGAAGCCTAAGAAGACATAGCAACTAAATGTAATATATTTTAGATGGGATCCTGGAATGAAAAATGGGTATCAGGATAAGAACTAAAGAAATAAAAACAAAGTAAGGACTTTAAGTTGAGAATGATGTGTCATATTGGTTCACTGATTGTAACAAATGTACCATTCTAATCTTAATAATAGAAGCTTAGTGTAGGTATGTGGGAATTCCCCACACTCTCTTTCCTGTGAAATCAAAACTGTTTAAAACACCAAGTTTTATTATTAAAGCTGATAAAAAATGTATTTTACTCTCCATCTTATCCTAATCTTTCTCAACCAGTTCAAACTCAGTTTTTTTGTTTTTTTGTTTTGTTTTGTTTAAGATTTTATTTACTTATTTGACAGCGAGAGACACAGGGAGAGAGAGAACACAAGCAGGGGGAGTGGGAGAGAAAGAAGTAGGCTTCCTGTTGAGGAGAGAACCCAATGCTGGGCTCCATCCTATGACCCTGGGATCAGGACCTGAGCCAAAGGCAGACGCCCAACCAACTGAGCCACCTAGGTACCCCCAAACTCAAGAGTTTTATTTACCATCACCACCTCCAGCATCAAACACCAATACTCATCTCTACAGGGGAATCTATTTTCATCTTTGATCTCCATGATCAAGGCAAAGGTGGGGTTTCTAAAAATTAGTTTTAGAGGTACTATCATTGCAGTGAGGCTTCGTAGAACTCAAGAAAGTGAACATGCTTTTGTGGCCAAAAACCAGTCAGAAACATCATTAAACAATGATTTACAGAGTATCTGAAATACTATTTGCATTTTCAACCCACTGGAGCATTAGTAGGTTAATAATCTCTGGTCATCCAACACTATTAAATGGAATATACAGAAGTATGATTCAAGTCTACATAGGATATAGGAGTTTGGTTTTCCCAAAACATTTCAGTTCATTTTTTATACCAGTTTCATTTTAAAGGACTGGACAGAAAGCTGAAATTTTAATCACCAGTTTTGCTATGAATGCAAATATTTATTTGCATTTATTACTACCCAAGGTTTTAAAAAGAAATGCTTCAACAGATTTCTATTATCTAGTTCATGTTAATATCTGAAATTTCTTGTATTTCATTAAAGTTGATGTGCCTATGCTACTACTTCATGTTTATGAATAATAATACATGCACAGTTGCAAAAACTGTTTAAGTCACTTGATGCTAAGTTTGTGGTTGATGCTTTGAGGTTCTTGTATAATTATAAGTTACATAAAAGATATTGCTCAGCCTCAATGGAGAGCACATTCTATAAAATTCTCCTGGGTATTTTCTTTATGATAACACTGGACTTATCCTTTATTTGCAAGAGTTTTATTGTTACATCTGTCATATGCCATCCTTGATTTGGCTGGCCTGTTTTTGAAAAGAAAGAAAATTCATTAAAATGTTTAAATAACATTTTCTAAGCTAGAAAAACTACATCATTTTCACTCATATATACAGAATAGCAGAGTTGCTATTTATTTCTTACTTCAAAAGGCTTTCTTATTATTATGGATAGCTATGTGTCAGTTAAAACATTTGTCTAGAATCACTGATAAAGAATCATCTAAGCCACTGACTAAATGCAGACTGATTCTTTATGCAGCCATGTACAGAGGAATTATAGCCTACAGTGATTATTCAACCATTTAGTGTAGCAAATATCTGAGCATCTACTTTCGTACCATGCATGTATCAGAGGGCAGAAGTCAGTAAACTCCTGTAAAGGGGCAAAGAGCAAGTATTTAGGACTTTGTGAGCTTAAAGAATCTGTCACATTTACTCAACTCTGTTGTTGTGGCATGAAAGCAGCTACAGAAAATATATGAATGAGTGTCGCTGTTCCAATAAAACTTTATTTATATACAGGTGTCAAGTGCATCAAGTCAGATTTGGCCCATGGGCTGCAGTTTGCCAACCATTAATATATACAGGGAAAGTAGGAGAGAAAATGGAAATGGCAGAGAATCAGGATCATGAAGTCTAAAATGTTTTCTGCTTCTTTCCCTTTTTTGCTTCCTTCCTTTCCTTCCTTTTTCTTCCTCCTCGCAAATCCTCTCTTGCTTTACCAGCCCAGCTCATACATCCCTTCTCTGCTTCACTGAACACAGTTTTCTCTTAGTTGCACTGTGCTATTATGGCTCTTCGTTTTCAAATCTACCATTCTTTACTGATTACTGAGCTCCTTGGGAAGGGGCCACCTCTGTTGTACAACTAAATGCACACTGTACACAACTAAATGCACACTGTACACAACATTGCCAGTTCCCCTGGAGCTGAGGAACACTGACAGTACTTCTTGGGGAAGGAAAAATACCTCATCCATCTCTGTATTGTCATAAATAGCAGAATTCTATTATCTGGAGGGCCTCATGACACGAAACTGATAGCACCAGCCAACACGGGCGAGGACCTGAGCCACAGGAGGGAGCCCGGACAGGGCTGCCTTGTCCTGCACAGCCTTGAGAAGACTACAGCTTAAAAAAAATCTTCTTAATAAAGAAAAAAGTGATGAGAAAAATGTATGTAGGGCAACAGTGTGCTACATGAACTCAGAAGAAGTAGAGTGCCTTCAGATGGAGGGACACGAGAAAGTCGCATATGAAGCTGGTATTAACACAGGGCATGTAAGGAGGAAAGAGCACCTGTACCTAGGCCCTGTGTGTGATAGGCAGCCTCCAGTATGGCCCACAACGATCCCCACTTCGTGATATTTATGCCCCATACAAACCCTTCCCTCTTGTTTGTTGGCAGGACATAATTACTTCTTTTTTTTTTTTTT
>PITA01032953.1:0-13342 GCA_004023965.1 Spilogale gracilis
TTTTAGGATTGTTTGTTCTAACGTTTTGAAGAATGTTGGTGGAATTTTGATCGGAATGGCATTGAAAGTGTAGATTGCTCTGGGCAGTATAGACATTTTGACAATGTTTATTCTTCCGATCCATGAGCATGGAATGCTCTTCCATCTTTTTGTGTCTTCTTCAATTTCTTTCATGAGTGTTCCGTAGTTCCTCGAGTATTGATCCTTGACTTCTTTGGTTAGGTTTATTCCTAAGTATCTTATAGTTTTTGGTGCTATAGTAAATGGAATCGATTCTCTGATTTCCCTTTCTAGTTTTTCGTTGTTAGTGTATAAGAATGCAACTGATTTCTGCGCGTTGATTTTGTATCTGCCACATTACCAAATTGTTGTATGAGATCTAGTAGTTTGGGGGTAGAGTCTTTTGGGTTTTCCACATATAGTACCATGTCATCTGCAAAGAGAGAGAGTTTGACTTCCTCTTTGCCAATCTGAATACCTTTTATTTCTTTCTGTTGTCTGATTGCTGTTGCTAGGACTTCTAACACTATGTTGAACAGTAGGTGAGAGTGGGCATCCCTGCCTTGTTCCTGATCTCAGAGGAAAGGCTGTCAGTTCTTCCCCATTGAGGATGATATTCGCTGTGGGTTTTTCATAGATAGATTTTATGAGGTTGAGAAATGTTCCCTCTATCCCTGTACTTTGAAGAGTTTTGATCAGGAACGGGTGTTGTATTTTGTCAAATGCCTTTTCTGCATCAATTGAGAGTACCATGTGGTTTTTCTCTCTTCTCTTATTGATTTGTTCTGTCACGTTGATTGTTTTGCGAGTGTTAAACCACCCCTGCATCCCTGGGATAAAACCCACCTGGTCATGGTGGATAATCTTTTTAATGTATTGTTGGATCCTGTTAGCAAGAAGATCCTCCTCTTTAATTTAGAGTAGTTTGATCTAGTTCTTCAAAATTCCAAATAAATAGATAAAAGCTGAGATAATCATAAAAAACAGATGGACTAAAATGAATCAGAACTGTGGTGTGCTAGTCAGTATGTACTTATATTCTTGTCAGCACCTATTCAAGTTACTCTCTCATCCTTAATTAGATTAGAGCGTGCTGATCCCATGTTGTTCTTCTAATAAATGAATATGCTGTGGTTTAATAGAAAGGGTATAGGTTTTGGAGTCAGACATCTAGGTTCATATCCTATCTTTTTTAAGCAACACAGCCTTGTGCAGTTTATTAAAATATTCATTCTCCATTTCCTCTTCTGTAAAATGGGGTTAATACTGTGCCCTACACAGTTGCTGTGAAGGTATGATGAGAGAATAAATGTGAAAACATTCCAGTGTCTGATGGAAAATAAGCCTTACATATTATCCCCTTCTCTTTTCTTACGTATTCAGACATATTTAAAGTATCACACAGCTGGTTACTTTGGAAGACATGTTGGTAGCTTACTGATTTTTCTGATTACATGTAGTCAGGATTTTGTTTTCTAACCTGGATTTGCAGAGCCTGCAGCTTCGTTGTCTTGCTTAATGAAAACTTGGTGTGTCAAGCCAGCATTGGCTAGCCGTTTGGTTCATGGTGCTCCAGTTACTTATAATAACTTGGAGATGCTTATGCAGAACAGGGAGGGTTCCATAAATGTACCCAATCCTTACAGGAGCTCGCGGAACTAGAAAGTGCACTCCAGGAGCAGCACGAAGTGAATTTGTCCCTGCAGCAGACCCAGGGAGACCTCAATGCCTATGAGGCTGAGCTAGAGGCCCAGCTGAAAATACGGGATGCCGAAGCCAGCCAGCTCAGGGAGGAGTTGGAAGAACTTAGAAGGTTCACCCAGGTAAGTAGGGGCATAAAGCCATCCAGAATCCAATTAACATATCAGCCTTTCTTTAATTTCATGTAAGATGAAACATTTTTAGTGTAATGTACGTGGGATTGACGGGAAGGGTACATTTTTGGAGTCGGATGTTTTGAGTTCAGATACTACGCCTGTGAACCCTTGTGTGAGCATGCAGATCACTTCATAGCTCTTGAGCCTCTGAAAAATGCCTCTTTATCTATAAAATGGGTTATCGTGAGGATAAGGGAAATACTGGGCCCGAAAGCACCCAGCAGTTGGTATTCAATAAAAATTCTAGTTTTTCTTTCTCAAAACAAGGTTAAAAGACCTCTTTTAAGTTAGTGTTATTTTATTTTACTACTTTCTATTTTGGTTGGATGAAGTATCCACTTCTTTAAATTGTACTGGCAAATTAGAGAAATAATTATTTATCCAATAACCACTTACTGACGGGCCAGTGAGGGCGGGTGCTGTGGATGTTGCACTGAACAGCACAGATGTGGTCACTGTCCTTGGGGAGCTGACAGTCCAGGAGGGAAACAGCTGTGGGAGAAGGGAAGGGATCACATTCTGTAGCAGGGGAGGGGTGGTTCGGGAAGACTGCCGCACAGAAATGTCTCAGCCGAGACTCAAAGGATGACTTGGACTTTGCTGTGCAGACGGAGCAGCAGTGACAAGGGTAGGGGTAAGGGATGAGTCTTCTAGGCTGACGCAAGGAAAAGGAGCGTAGTGCGTTTGAAGTGTGGAAAGTATGCCTCTTGGATGCCAGGAGCAGGAAGAGTAGGGAAGAGGGAGAGAGAGAAAAGACAGAGAGGCAGACAGAAGCCAGTTCTAGCATATTCGTTTGTCGCTGCCGAGGAGCCAGCCTTGGCAGAGATGTGGGTCCCGAACCGCGGGATGTCTGACAGGCGAAATAATGACACGGACACGGAAATCTGATGCAAGCTGACAGACCCGAGGTCAGTCAGGAGAGACCTATGAAGCAGGCTCAGGCGCACGCTCTGGCTTTTTAGCATTGGCTCTCTAGCTCTAGCTCTCTAGCTCTGGCTTTGGCCCTCTTGCTCTACTTCTCTCTCTTCTTCTGTCTCTCTTTGCTTCTTGCTCTCTCCTCGCATTGCTTCTGTCTTTTTGCTGGCTCTCTTGCTGTTTGCTGGCTCTCTTGCTGTTTGCCAGCTCTCTTGCTGTTTCCTCTAAGGCTCTCTTGCTGCCTCCTCGCAGGCTCTCTGACTTTGTCTCTCTGTCTCTCAGTCTCTCCCAGTCTCTCAGTCTCTCTTGACTGACAGGGGACCCAGTCTTTTATTATTTAAAAGTGAGGAAGTTGGGTGGTGCAGTTAAATCTTTTAACTGCTTTTGCACCCGCCCTAGAGACAGGATTAGTATTGTTACTGCAGGGTACAGAGTGATTGCTTAAACTCACAGAAGTTGAGACCATTGAGGCACAGGGATCAAGAAATACAGATAAGAGATACAGAGATATGATTACCAGGAGGAAACTATATGTCTTGAATAAGCACACAAAGGACATATTGCCCTGACCCACAGGGTATGTGGCTTTCCGGATTGGGGGGGGGCGCGGGGAGGGAAGCCCGGAGGGGCTTTCATTCACATTCACAGATACCTCCACCAAAGTTTTCCGGTGGCTTAGGCATGGCAGGAGGGGCAGATCAAGTACAGTTGTACTTGACATTAGTTATCAAATTAAAATTGTAATTTTGCTTAGCTGTTATTTACATAGGCTGCCCACCGTGATCTTCCTCTTGTGTCTGCTAGAAATCTGGGTCCAGGATCCAACTTTAGTATTCCTGTAGCCTGTGCTTAGTCAAAGCATTTTAGATTTTTAGATCTAAAATTTTTGATCAGCTTAGATTGTCTATCTCTCCTAGTAGACTTGGAGCACAGGGACTACCCAGACTGTGTATGTCTTTTTCTGTTCTCTCAGTGCCTGGCACAGAAAAGGGGTCAACATGCACTTGCTGGATGAAAGTGAAATACGACAAGATAGTTGAATTCCAGGAATGTATGTAAAATAGCATTCATGTGATTAGAAAAGGAAACAAAAATAGGCCATGCTTTTATTATAGTAATTATGCTAATTTGTTTCTCTTTTCAGATATCAGCTGACCACCTGACAATGGTCAGGATTATATTTCTCAGTCTATCAAGTTTTACAAAACTATAGTTGATAAGATCAGAGTATAAAAAAATGGGAAGTTGGAGGTGAACAATTAAAATAACAGTAAATACAGATTTCCAAATAATAAATAGAATTTCTAGATGGCATTTCATTTCAAATAAATTCTCTTAAGTTTTCAAGCCAGCCTTTACTAGCTTGAAATCTATTGTCCTTTGTATTTCCATTATCCTTTTTTTTTTCCTCATAAGTCTTGACAAAAATATTATAACCGCCTAGCCTTTTCACAGATTTACTTGGTATTAAGAGGGATATTCCCCTTCTTGGGAGGAACACTACCAGAATTGGTCTTCAAGCCATATATTGAGAGTGCGGAGCATAACGGATCTCTCTCTGATCTACAGATCTCTAATTGGTATACGTAAGCTGTATGAAATCACTTGGGAAGCTTATAAAATGCAGATTCCTCCCCCCCAAGCTTCTGGCCCATTGAGACTGAAAAGATGTAATCTGGGCATCTGCATTAGCAACAAGCACACCAAGTGATTTTGATACAGGTATTTGAGGACCACGATTTGAGAAATATTGGTCTAAGGGAAGGAAGCATTTTGGATTTTTAGATCTAAAATTTTTGATCAGCTTAGATTGTCTATCTCTCCTAGTAGACTTGGAGCACAGGGACTACCCAGACTGTGTATGTCTTTTTCTGTTCTCTCAGTGCCTGGCACAGAAAAGGGGTCAACATGCACTTGCTGAGTCACTCAGAGAACTTTTAAATATCGTAGGTACTTAGGCCCACCCTGAGATTCTATTTGGTATATCTCAGCTGAGTTGATTCTGATGTCTACTCTTTCTTATTAATGGTTGAAGGAGGCATGTGAAAAAGATTAACTTGGGCTTTGAAATTTGAACATATAAACGATAAAGCCTCATTATTATAAAACCATAGCTATCAAGCAATTGTGTGTGTATATAAAATATGTGTGCCTTTAGATTAAAGTGTTGCTGTTTATGTTTTCATATTGTTGCTTCCCATGGCAATAGTTAGAACAGTCGGCCCTTCAAGAGGAACTTGAGAAGGAAAAGCAAGCCCTCAAGAATGCAGTCAGAAAAGCCCAGCTCTCAGAAAGAAAAGACCAAGAAAATAGTGAGCTTCGCACACAACTCAAAAGGCTGCAGGTAGAGACATGTCTGTTCAGGATAGAGTCTTATGTAGGACACCCTCATTGTCTTTTATCAGACACTTAACCTGCTCCAACCTGTAGTGAGCAACTTGAATTATTAGAAAAGAAAGATTCTGGAATGGATAGTACTGTAGCCTCTGTTCACAAGGGAGCAGAGATTATTGACAGTTGATAATCGCTGTAAGATTATCAACACACATATCCTTTGTGTTCTGGGGGTATGAAGAGATGGAGCTGGGTCGGGAGTACACAGCAAGGACTGTGTAAACCTACAGGAGAAAGCAATACCTGACATTTCTTCGAGAAGCAGATTTGTCATCATACTGAGCTAAAAGGATCAGATTGATGCATTCTGCTTCGCTGAAATAGCTTTGTAATTATTCAGGAATTTAACTAGAGTGGGTTGCAGAACTTCTTAACTGTAAACAGTTTTCACAATCCCCTCCTCTGAAAGGATGCTATTAAAAATGCAGCCATGGGGCACCTGAGAGATTAGTCAGTTGAGCGTCCAACTCTTGGTTTTGGCTCAGGTCATGATGTCAGGGTTATGGGATTGAGCCCTGGGGTTATGGGATCAAGCCCGTGTCATGTTGGGCTCTCCGCTTAGTGGGAAGTCTGCTTCCCCCTCCCCCGATTGTGCATGCATGCACATGCATGCTCTGTCTGTCCCTCTCTCTCAAATAAAAATGACTTAGTCTTTTTAAAATAAAAAATGCAGTCTTTTTACACTCTATGGGGGTTTGCTTTGGCAGAGTATTTTTACTGCCACTGTCACAATAATCCGCCTAACAAACTGCCAGAGAAGCAGGTGGACCAGATTTTCCAGATAATTAAACTCTGAGAGAGCACAGATGTCTGAACAAACAAGTACCTGGATCGACACTCCGGTCTCGGTCTGTGAGGCCAAGGGCCACTTGACTGACTGAGGTGGCATGTGCTCACCAGAAATAAAGGGGCAGAGTGGCCGTGGTTTTAGAGAAGGCTTCCATGCAGGGCTGGTTGGTGATTAAAAAAAAAAAAAAAAAGACTAATAAGCTCATCCAAGCTCTATCCTTCCAATGTCAGAGTATTTTTTCCTCAAAGTTTAAGGAAATGTAATAACCTGGAATTTAATTTTTAATGCTGTCAGCTTTTCTGAAGCAAGTATCATAAAAAATGCACATATTTTCCATTCTTGTTTGCTCGTGTGTCAGGTGTTCAATAGATGACCATTTTTTACTTTTACAATGGAAATTTTCAAATAATCACCAGAACAGAATAGTCTGATGGCCTTTTGTTTACTCTGCTTAAACAATCATCGTTCTGCCATTCTTGGTTCAGTCGGTCCACATTTTTTTTTTTACTGGAATACCTCAAAAGAAAATCTCATGCATCTTTAGTTCACCCATAAATAACTTCCATATACATCTCAAAAAGGGACTAAAATGTCTTCTTCTGGGGCCTTCTCCGAAGTTAGAAACTGAAATCAGCTTTCCAGAACACGTAGCCCATGCTGTGAGACTACCTTACTTGGAACTAGGTCCTTGGCCTGCTAACCTCCTGATGCAGAGTTCAGGTTAAACTCACTCTGCATTTGTCAGAAAATTGTTTAGCTGCAATGAACTAAAACCTACTAACACAATCTCCAGAAAGGAGACAGAGCTGCTCTGTCAGTTCATCTTTCAGGAGCTACTCTCCTGAAGTGGAGAAATGGCTCTCTCATTTCTCCTACCCTGTCTCTGCGGGCGTTGTGTGTGCCCTGCGTGGACTCCAGCCCTGAGCCAACGTAGCTTTACACTGCCTGCTCTTATGGACTTGATGTCCTGGATCCTGGTCCAAGTTTTGGAGACCGGGAGAACTTGTCTTCTGGCTAGTGAGCAGATTGTCTGACTTCAGGGCAGTGGGCAGGACACTTTACAGGTTAACAGGTGCTGGGTGGGACAGGCAGTTAACGTGTTCATTGCAATTCTGAATTCTCCATTTTATTTAAGAAGAGTATTTTGCCAAGTTTGAAGTAAATTAATGACCCAAGTGGAGTATAGGTATTCAGGGGAATACAATCAGCACCTTAGGGTGGAGAACTGTTTTTCTTTACAATTTAAGGTGGTTTTAGCAGTTTCTTTTTACTTGAAAGAAGTGTATGTGTGAATTTAATTCTTGGGATATTTGTGTTTGTTAATAATAAAAGTATGCTGGCATGTAACAAATACTCCACAGAATAATAAGCTATTAGAGAAGTTTCAGTATTAGAGGTTTCATTCTTAGTTGCTTGGCAGACAGTCTCATGGCAAAGAATTTTTTGTTTTTTTTCTTTAACTTTGAATTATGGACATTTCAAACATACAAAAGTAGAATACAAAAATGGATCCTCATGTACATAGTACCCATCTTCACCAATTGTCAGCGCATGGCCAGCTCTTCCTCCTCTGTAACGCTGGCCATAATATACCCCTCACACCTGTTCACACACTGAATTATTGTGAAATAAATCTGAAAATACTGGGGAGCCTGAGTGGCTCAGATCATGATCCTGAGGTCCTGGGATTGAGTCCTGCATTGCCTCGGGCTTCCTGCCCAGCAGGAAGTCTGCTTCTCCTTCTCCCTCTGCCCCTTCCCCCCACTCATGCTGTCTCTCTCTCTCTCTTTCTTTTTTTTTTTTTTTTTTAAAGATTTTATTTATTTGATAGTGAGAAACACAGCGAGAGAGGGAACACAAGCAGGGGGAGTGAAAGAGGGAGAAGCAGGCTTCCCGCCGAGCAGGGAGCCCGATGTGGGACTTGATCCTGGGTCTCCGGGATCATGACCTGAGCCGAAGGCAGTCGCTTAACCAACTGAGCCACCCAGGCGTCCCTCTCTCTCTCTTTCTAATAAAATCTGAAAATTTTATTTTATCTCTAAATACTATACAAAGTCTTTTTTAAGAAAGTGTGAACTGATACAACGTTCTATCTTAAAATCATAGTAATTCCCTAATATCAGATGCCTTATCCTATGCAGATTTTCAAATTACCTCACACAGTTTTGTTTTATTTCATTCCAGAGAGAGAGCATGAGTAGGGTGGTGGGGGAGAGGGAGAGAGAGAGAATCTTAAGCAGGTTCCACACTCGATGTGGAACCCAGTGTGGGTCCCAGTCCCATGACCTTTATCTCTCAGTTTTTACAAGTGTTGTTTGGAATCAGGATCCAAATGAAATGCACACATTGCTTTTGGTTGACTTGATTCTTAAGTCTGTTCTAGTCTATAGGTTTCTTCCTTCTTTCCCCTTTTAAAGAAAACCAGGTCTTTGTCCTGTATAGTTTCCTGTATTCTAAATTTTGCTGATTGCATCTTTTCTGGTATCGATTAATATGTTCTTATGTTGCATATGGAGGCTTATTTAGATTCAGGTTAGTTACTTCTCAGCAAGAAGACATTGATAGGTAATGTTTCTAGGTACTTATTTTTGTGTCACATCAGGGAGCATTGTAATCCTGCTTCTGTCTTTTGTGACTACATTGTTCGGTAAATACAGATACTGTCAGTCCAAACAGAAAGCATTTTTAAAGAACTGGTAAAGGAAGTTGCATAGAACTATCATATGACAAATGCTATAGACTGTGTATGGGTATATGTATTTTCAATTTTGTTTTGGTAACTTTGACCTCCCCATTTCACCACCGTCCCCAGGATGACAATGACCTATTAAAACAACAACTTAGAGATTTCCAGAGTCACCTTAACCATGTGGTTGATGGTTTGATTCGTCCAGAAGAAGTGGCAGCTCGTGTGGATGAGCTAAGGAAAACACTGGAGTCAGGTGCAGGGGAAATGAGGTAATGAAAAATCAGGGCCTGCAGGCATTGAGATTGCTGAGTTATGCACAGGTGCATAGAAACTCACCTTCCCAAGTTCTGCTAATGGCCAATTTCTTTTGTAAGCGTTCCTATGTCATATTTATGTGATTGAGACACAAGATTGCTTTGTTCAAACTGCCTGTCATTGACTTTTTTCACATTTTAAATCTTCCATACATTTTGGTATTATTTAATTTAAAAAGCGGAAGTTTTAAGAGTAACTCTTAAAAGTTCATGGCATATGGTCAGGAAGTAGAGCCACATTGTGCATTTTAAATGGAAAAGAAATATCAAAACCAAGGCTAATTTAAATAGATGAAATAGACATTTATTCTTTGAGCAAACATTGGTTTGCTGCTAGGAGCCTGTGCTTTCAGAACAGCGTCATTGGCTAAAAGAACGATTTGCACTTAGGAGCGCTAAGTGGCTGTGACACCAGCCCTGTTCTAGGCAGCTCCGTACTCCTGCGCTGTTGCCGGCGGGTTTGCACCCAGCATCTGACCTGAGTTATAAAACTCACATTTATACCATCTTTTTATCCCCCTCACCAGAATCGATACTTCTTCGGATGTCTTAGGGAAAAGTCTTGCTGATTTGCAGAAACAATTCAGTGAAATCCTTGCACGCTCCCAGTGGGAAAGACAGGAAGCACAAGTGAGAGAGAGAAAACTCCAAGAAGAAATGGCCCTGCAGCAAGAGAAGCTGGCGAGCGGAAAAGAAGAGTTCAGGCGTGCCTGCGAGAGGGCCCTGGAAGCACGGGTAAGGAAAGAGGGCGAGAGGCAGCTGGAGGGAAGTGCTTGGCTGATACCTCTGTTTTTCAGCAAATTGCAGTGCTTCCTTCTCATGTAAATACAGTAATACCTACTGTTATTTTCACTCTTAAAGAGTCAAACTGCCTGTGAGTGAAATTCACCCATGGATATGGTTACGATGATAACAGTCAGGCTTCTTTGTGGCTGTGTTTTCCTTGTTTTGGAAGCAAGTGAGAAAGAAAGGTTTCTGAGCAGGGAAACAATACTGCATTGCCAGGGTGTAGTGTCGAGCCGGAATCTGATTTTTTGGTTGTAACTCTTTCAGCGGTGGTGCATCCATTGTTCTTTTGTGACTTTACATTGTTCAGTAAATACAGATATTATCAGTCCAAATAGAAAGCATTTTTAAAGAACTGGTAAAGGAAGTTGCATAGAACTATAATATGACAAATGCTGTAGTCTGTGTATGGGTATATGTATTTTCAATTTTGTTTTGGTAACTTTGACCTCCCCATTTCACCATCGTCCCCAGGATGACAATGACCTATTAAAACACCAACTTAGAGATTTCCAGATTTCCATTATTCCTACAGAACATTCGAGATAAAACCATGCCCTGTAACTCATTTGTACAAAATTTCATTACCCTCTTTTAGTAAAATGAAGTGTGATTCTCTAAAAAGTTTTTGTTTTGCTTAAAAATCCTCTTGGAAACTTGATTTCCTCACAGATTAGTTTTGAGAAGAGGCAGCATGAAGCGAGAATCCAGCAGTTGGAGAATGAAATTCACTATTTGCAAGAAAATCTAAAAAGTATGGAGGAAATCCAAGGCCTTACAGATCTCCAACTTCAGGAAGCTGATGAAGAGAAGGAGAGAATTCTGGCCCAACTCCGGGAGTTAGAGAAAAAGGTAGGGAAGACTCAGAAAGCGTGACACCTGTATCCCCATGCCTGGGTGCTGCCCCCTGCCAGCCGGCCCTCTGTGCAGGGCCTGATCCACAGTTACCTCTGGCAGCGTTGCTGGCCCAGAGGTAGATTGGACCCAGGGGAGGCCAAGATGCATGTGGTCAAATCAAGGGCCTGAGACCGGTGCCACGGTAGACGAAAACGAGCGAGCTGGCATGTGAGGAGGGACCTTAGAGCGTCAGTGCTGATGGCTTGAGTTTGGTGCCTCTGAAACCCCTTTCCCAACTGGACACATCCATGGGAAATTACTTTTTAACTCCTTCCTTTCTAACACGATGGCCTCTCTTTTGCTTCTCCATCCCTCCTCAGTCATCTCCTCCCATCGTCACATCCCCAGTCTTGTCCAGTTCAGGAATTGTGCCCACCACCTCTGAAATCCCGAGCTGAAGCAGCCCACGCTGATCATCACTCTCTCCACTGCACCCCGCACTGACAGCTTTTCAGCCTCATTGACAACTCGAGGGCATGAACCCCACCTTTTCTGTCTGTTGGGCTTACTTGTCCACCTTCCTCATTGTCCCTGACCTAAATTCCATGGTCCTCCACTGTATCCTATTTTGCAAATGTCCTCAAATCCCTTGTCCTTTTTTCCTGTCTCATTTGCCCAACAGAACTGTGGCTGTATGCTTTCTTTGGGCTGATATTCATGCTGAGCATTCTTTCAGGAAAAGAATGGCATAGTGGTATCATTATAATCTCTTGGTCATCAGCCTCAAATGGGCAGCATTGCCCTTCTGTCTGATGAGTTCACTGTCCCATGCTCCACTGTTTCATACCTTGTCACTCTTCCTTCTCCCAGCCTCAGTGAGTGACCTGCCTCATACTTGACCAAGAACCTTTCCGTTCCCAAGTCCTGTTCTATCTGTCCCCAAAATATATCTGGAATATCATTCCTTTTTTTCTTCTCTGATGCCACCACCCCCCTCCGGCCATTATCTCCCTTCTGAACAACTGGTATGGCCACCTGACAGATCTCCCGCTCTCACTGATGGCCCTGCTCCACAGAGTCATCTCTGTGCTCTTTCAGAAACAGGCTTTGGCTCTTATTAGTCCCTAACCCCCACCCAGCCATTTCCCTCCTCTCCAGGAACTTCTGTTGTTTTTATCAAAGAGATCTAAATTCTTAAGCCTATAGGCCTGACACGAATTACCTCTATTTAGCTCCCTCCTATTTTCACCAGGCTCCTTCTTTCAGTTTCTCAAAAATGCCAAGTTCTCCTGGCCTTCCCACATGCCATTCCCTCTCCTGGACCACATTTCTCCTCCCTTCTCTCTGACTGCCCTCTCCCTGCCAATCTCCGTCTCGCTGTTCTCTCAGTAAGTAGCCTCTTCTGTCCCTTGATAAGCTACTAACCACCATTTTGGTTATATATTTGTGTTTGAAGAGTGTTTGTTTATTATCTGTCTCTCATAAGTTCCTTGAGGGCAATAGCGCAGTCTGCTTTATTTACCACCGTATCCCAGTGCCTGACTCAGCAGTCACAAGGAGCCATTCTGTCACTTGGTTGGTGGTGCTGGGAAATGGTTTTCCAATGAATAAGTGAATCTATGATCACTGACGGTTCTTGACTAAGAAGACTGATTTCATTCTAACTTTACCATACAATTTTGAGTTGATTTTATTTATTCATTCGCTCAGTGAATATTTTATGGGGCACCTACTCTGTACCAGGCATCTTCATTCTAGGCACAGGCACAGTTTTTATCAAAGAGTAAGACAATAGATCGTAGCAGAGACAATCTCATGGTGAGAGTCCAAAGAGACACCAGTCGTGGAAGATGGGAGAATAGTGAAGAAAAAGTTAGCTCTGGCTCTTTCTGATGCAGCGCCCCCTCCCTACACACACACACAGTGAACAGAGTCCCTGTCCTCATGGAGCTTGTGTGTCTTAATTCACTGCTGCCAAATGACTCATCTGTTCAATTAATGTTTCTTTTATTTTAGAAGAAACTTGAAGATGCCAAGGCTCAGGAACAGTTTCTTGGTTTAGATAGAGAATTGAAGAAACTAAAGAAAGCCGTGGCCGCCTCTGATAAGCTAGCCACGGCTGAGCTCACTGTTGCCAAAGACCAGCTCAAGTCCCTTCATGGAACTGTGATGAAAATTAACCAGGAGCGAGCAGAGGTGAGTCCTTGTGTCTAGAACAAGCTTTCAGTGGCGCTGCTGCCCGGAAACATAACCACTTGTATTATCGCTCTTTTGTTACAGACTTCAGTTATCTCAGAAACTGTAAAGTTGTCTGTTTCCCTTCAGACCTCAGGGTTGTATTTCTCCCATCAGAGCCCTGCCGTGGGTCCTGCCCTCTCTTGAGCCCAGATGGGAACCATCAAATTGAAATGTACTGTCCCCACCTCAGAGAGTAGAGCTGTGCCGAGGGAGATGGGTGTGCATACACACCTGAACCAAGATTTTAAAGGCTGGCCATGTCACCCTTCTGAATTCCAGACCTTTTTTCCTGTGCCCTCAGATAATATGTGACCCCTCATGCCATTCTGCCTTCCGACTGAAACGCTGTCTGTAACAGTTTGAAGGGGCACAGATGCTCATGAGAGTAAGACGATAGATCATAGGAGAGACAATCTCATGGTGAGAGTCCAAAGAGACACCAGTCGTGGAAGACGGGAGAATAGTGAAGAAAAAGTTAGCTCTGGCTCTTTCTGATGCAGCG
>PITA01032954.1:0-13340 GCA_004023965.1 Spilogale gracilis
AGAATGGCCAAAATTAACAAGACAGGAAACAACAAGTGTTGGAGAGGCTGCGGAGAAAGGGGAACCCTCTTACACTGTTGGTGGGAATGTAAACTGGTGCAGCCACTTTGGAAAACAGTGTGGAGATTCCTTAAAAAATTGAAAATAGAGCTACCCTATGACCCTGCAATTGCACTACTGGGCATTTACCCCAAAGATAGAGATGTAGTGAAAAGAAGGGGCCATATGTACCCCAATGTTCATCGCAGCAATGGCCACAATCGCCAAACTGTGGAAAGAGCCAAGGTGCCCATCAACAGATGAATGGATAAAGAAGATTGGTACATATATACAATGGAATACTATACCTCCGTCAGAAAGGATGAATATCCAACTTTTGTAGCAACATGGACTGGACTGGAAGAGATTATGCTGAGTGAAATCAGCCAAGAAGAGAAAGTCAAGTATCGCATGGTTTCACTCACTTACTTGCATGAGGGGTAACCTGGAGGATAGTGGGTGAAGGAAAGTAAAGGGGAACTAGGGTAATCCAGGGAAAGAAATGAAAGAACAGAGACTTTGGACACAAAAACAAACTGAGGGACTTGGAGGGAGTGGGATGGAGGGATGGGAGAGCCTGTTGGTGGGTACTGGGGACACCTAAAGCGTGGAGCACTGGGTGTGGGGAATGGGGAATGAATCTTGGAACACTGGAAAAAAAATTTAAGTAACAATAAAAAAAAGAAGAGTTAATATGTATTTTCCTCAAAACAGTTAAAACAAATAGAAATGGAAGGAAAACTTGCAAACTCATTCTACAAAGCCTCCAATACCTGATTCCAAAATCAAAAGGAAAATTACAGGCCAATATCCCTGATGAACATGGATGCCAAAATTCTCACCAAGATACTAGCCAGTAGGATCCAACAGTACATTAAAAGAATTATTCACCACCATCAAGTGGGATTTATTCCTGAGTTGCAGGGATGGTTCAGTATTTGAAAATCAATGAACACAATACGCCACATTAGTGAAAAAATAAAAACCATATGATCCTCAGTAAGTGCAGAAAAAGGATTTACTTTTCCGGTTTTCTAGTATGATTGATATGATTTCTGTTTTCGGACTGTAGCTTGAACAAATATATTGCTGTCTGTTGTGTACAGGCTCACCTTTTGTGCCATCTCCTTTGTCTGAGCCATTAGGTTGATTCCCATATATTTCTACCACAAATAATGTTACAACAAACTTGTGCATGTTTCCTTTATATTGTTGGAGGTGTATAAGTCTTTTCGTGGAAGTAGGATTGCTGAATGAAACCATAAATACATGTGTAGTTTTATTAAGCATTCCCAGATTCTCCATTATAGTTGTGCCATTTTACATCCCACAACCAACATAAGTGCCCGTTGTCTACAGCTTCACTGACAGAGCATGTTATTAAGCTTTTGATTTTTCTAGTTGATGGGTAAGACATAGTTCTGTAATTTGAATTTGTATTTATTTCATTGTATGACATTGAGAAGCTTTTCATATATTTATGGGCCATTTGTCTTTTTGTGAACTCTCTGTATTCTGAGAGGACTTTAGATGTTCTTAGGCTCAAAGGACTTATGTTGTGCTTTCAGTCACTGTCGCTCCAGGTGTTCAGAACCACTGACATCAGTTGAGTCTCATCTTTCAAACCATGTGTTTTCCCATTTGGATTTAAGTTTTTTAATATGTGCATTTCAGTTTTTTAAGGTTTTATTTATTTATTTGACAGAAACACGGACTAGAGAGGGAACACAAGCAGGGGGAGTGAGAAGCAGGCTCCCCACTGAGCAGGGAGCCCGAGGCAGGGCTCGATCCCAGGACTCAGGGATCATGACCTGAGCGGAAGGCAGATGCTTAGTGACTGAGCCAGCCAGGCACCCCAAGTTTTATATAGTTTTAAGCATGATTTGTTTCCTATTGCTACTTCTAGGTAAAATATCATCTGCGATTTGATACAATACAGAGATCTTTGATGTGGCCAGAAAGGCTGGGCTGGAAGACATCCTTACTCTTTCCTGTTCATCCCTCTGTAGGACCCCGGAATGCAGCTTATGATGATGGAGGAAGTCCTGGTGAGCAAATTGTTAAACATCCTTATTTCATTATTTCAGTTGCATACTATCCAATACATATGGTTATATGTATGTTTTGTACCTGTATATACCCATGTGTGTATATGTGTTCTTGTAACTGTTTTAATTGAATTTAGATTTTATCAAAACTACTTTCAATCCTATACATTAGCTGTGTTTTTAGTGTTTTGCTTTCCAAATACAAATACCTTCCTTTGTTGGCATCACTTGCCTATTCATGTCTATATATAATTTTACTGATTTAATCTAAAAGTTTTAAAATTGTGGTAATTTTTAATTCAGATTTTTATTTTAAAAATTATCTTACACAAAAACCCTTAATATGGAATTTGGATTTACCAACTGTCTTGAAATTTTTATCTTTAGCAAATATTTATAGAAGAAGAAAGCTATGCACATTGTAGCAGAAGGAACAAAAGTTGGAAACAACATAAAATCAGTAGAAGAATAGATGAGCCTATTAGATAATCATTAAAAATAATCTTCACAAAGTATACTAAGACAGAATTTAAGGATTAAGCTGAATCAATTCATACATGTATTTAAATAGTTAATTGGAGATGAGTGGGGGTTATTCCAGGCAGTGGAAGTAAATCCATGAACACATCCAGGACAGGATGCCACATTCATGGAACTACATGGCCTTTTGTTGGTTTGCTTTCTTTCTTTATTAGCTAGAATAGATGGTGCATGTAAGGCTGTTAGAAATAAGGTTAGGAGGCAAAAAGTTCATTAAGGACCTGGTGTGTAGCTAAAGGAGTATGAAATTTCTCCTGGAAGTTATGAGAGACACAGACTATAGCAATATTTAGCATTAATAGGATAAATTATTCAATTGGTAGTGGATACATACCTCCAAGTGATAACACTCATAGTTTATCTTAGGTTTTTGTTGTATACTTTTGCTGAACAAATAATACTATAGCCTATGTTTCACAAATTATATAATTATATAAATTATCAAGATAGTTCAGAGAATAACTTTTTTCACCTATTGGGATTTTATTGTGTCATTTCTCTTCTCAACTTTAAGTAGCACAGTGCTTGAGAACAAGCAATACGTACCCTTAGATTTCCTTAATACCATGTTATCTGGGGGGAAATGTTAGAGAAGGAAGGATGAAGTACTGAATGCTAGGTAAATAAAGGAGGACAGAGGTACAAAGACTAAGAAGGATTGGCAGGGAAATGAGTAGAAAATTAAGATACTCTATGACATGAATAAAAGGGAGGAATGAAAAACTATGCTTTTCAGTTATATTACCACAAATGAACTTTTGTGATATTTTAAAGCTTAAAACAACAATCCCTCTGTAGAACACAGTTTCAAGTAATGTAACACACATTTTATTTAAATATCTATTTAAAAATTTATATTTATTCTGGAGTTCCATGTGTTTTCAGATATATTCTTGGTTCCAAATTTTGAAAGTATCTTTTCCCAACTTTTGATTTTATCTATGCTGTCCTTTATCGAAATAACAGAAATGTTTAATTTGATGTAAGTAAGCATATTTTGGCCACGTGGTCTTTTTCTGGGCTTTCCTTTAAGAAGTCCATCCCTACTTCTAAGCTCAAAAATATTCTTCTGCTATTTACTCTTCATGGTTTTTCCTTTTATGATTTGGTTGTTAATCCATGAGGAAGGAGTTCACATTTGTATGTAGTTTGGGTTAGGGATTCAGTATTGTTTTTTACCACAGAGAGGAAAAGTTTTCCTAAAACTCTTTAAAATATGTCTTAAAATTCTCTTTTTTTCCTATTAGTCTATTGGGTTTTTTTTAGATTTTTTAATTTATTTGAGAGAGAGAGCAACAGAAATAGCGAGAGAGAGAACAAGCAGGGAGGACAGGGAGAAGCAGACTCCTCACTGAGCAGGAGCCCAACATGGGACACAAACCTGGGATTGTGACCTGAGCCAAAGGCAGACACTTAACCACCTGAGCCACCCAGGTGCCCCCAGTCTTTCTACTCTTAAACCAATATAGTGTTACTATTAGAGTGGTTTTGTGTACCATATCTTAATACCAACCGAGACTCCAAGAAAACTCAGATTATGGAACTAGCAGATAAGAGCTTGTTGTAAGGTAGCTATTATAACTATTCTCAGTCACTGAATTAAAAGAAGTGTACAATGAAAGAAATGGCAAGTCTCGGCTGAGAATTAGAAACCATAAAAAAGGAATAACACAAATTCTAAAATTGGAAAATATAGGACAGATTTAATAGTGAAGATAACAGTAGAAAGAGTAAATGAACTTGGAACAATAAAATGTATTCAGTTTGAAAGAAAAAAAATTGACTTTCATTGAAATGTGGGACAATACCACAAGTTCTAATGTATGTGTAATTAGAGTCCCTGCTGGGTAAAAGAGAAGAGGGCAGAAAAAAGTATGTGTAGAAAAATGGCTGTAAGAGTCTTAAATATGATTAAAAATCATAATGTAGCTGGAGCAGGTATACACATATCTGATAAAACAGATTTCAAGACAAAGGGTCAGTTGGTCAGGAGGATATAACAATTACAAATGTGTATGCATCTAACAACAGCTTCAAAATACATGAAGCAAATGTTGACAGAATTAAAGGGAGAATTAGGCAATACCACAGTTGTCGATGGAGATATTAATATCTTTCTTTCAGCAGTTGACAGAACATCTAAACAAAAAAAATTGTAAAGAAGTAGATGATATGAAGAACATTTTCAGTTTTCCTGAATTGATTGGCATTTACAGAGCAACTACTCAACAGTGGTAGAATACACTTTCTTTTTAAGTGCACATGGCATTTTCACCAGGATAACTCTTACATTGAGTCATAAAATAAATCTCATTGCAGTTAAAAAGTCTGAAATCATATGGAGTGTAATGAGTCAAAGAAGTCACAAAGAAATCAGAAAATATTTTAAATTGAGTAATAAGAAAACGTGACATGTTAAGATTTGGGAGCAAAACCAGAGGAATGTAGCTAAAGCCATGCTTAGAAAGAAGCTTATATTTTTAAATGTTCATATTAGAAAAATGGAAAAGTGTAAAATTAATGATCCAGTTTTAGAAAATGGATAAAAGCAAATTAAACCCTAAGTTGCCTTTTAGTTGCATGGTTGACTTGCTTTCAGTGAAACAGTTTTTCTTGAGGGCCATTCTGCATTTCTCTGTCGAATATATCTGTGATTCTGAACCTCATTTCTGTATTTACATTTCCAAGCCTTCATCTTTGTAATATTTAATTAAATCTGCATTCTTTTTGTAAGTATAGATTACATTAGCAAGCCTACCACTGTTATTGAGTATATTCAATTTTGGGAAGATGTAAATCAGATTATCCCTTCTATGTCAAAACTATGATATATTCTCAGGGTAATTATGTGCATTTAGCCTTAATACACCATTAAATTTGGGTTCTGTAGGTGGCAAACTATGACTTACTTGAATTTCCAGGTTATTAATATGTCTGAGCAGTTCCTTAGTCTGTTTTATTTGACAGTGTTTGTTTTCTCATGCAGGGTACATCAGAGAAGGTTTTGTGGCTGTACAGCATGCCGTAGATAAGGCCATCATGCTGTATCATGAGAGCAGTGCTAGCCAGAAACTGTTTGATAGGATCAGTATCTTTATACAGAGATTTCCACATCCAGCTTATTCTCATGATGGACTAATCTGGATCATTAGTTCCTTCCTCCCTTTGATGTTCGTACTCATGTTCTCTCCAACTGTACTTTCCATTATGCGATCCATTGTCTGGGAAAGGGAAAAAAGATTGAAGGTAATCCCAATTTCTTTGTTTGTTTCAAGTTTTTAGTAAATTCCATTTATTTAAATTTATTTGAATTCCAGTTAGTTAGCATACAATGTAATATTAGTTTCAGAAGTAGAATTTAGAGATTCATCACTTATATACAACACCTGGTGCCCATCACAAGAGCCCTCCTTAATCCCTATCACCCATTTAACCCATCCTGCCACCCACCTCCCCTCCAGCAGCCCTCAGTTTGTTCTCTATAGTTAAGAGTCTGTTTTATGGTTTGCCTCTCTCTTTTTTCACCCCTATGTTCATCTGTTTCTGTAAAAATATTTTTAGGCCTATGGGGCTCTTTTGTATGGAGAGTTGGATTATTTTTCCGTATTTATCATTGATGGGTAGTTGTTACATCCCAGTAGCAAGAAACATAAAACAAGAAAAGTGAATACTGATGCCACTTAACCAGTCTTTCAAGCAGGCAGAATTTCAGAGAGAAACTTTTCTCTTGGGAGCAAAAGGAAGAGAAAACCTGAAGGCATGCAGGGAGACAAAAAAGGTCACTGGAAGAATTTAAAGTCTCTAATAACTGGAGTTACAGGGAACAGCTCCTGGCTAAATTAACATAAAACCCTACATTTTAGGCCTTTACCTTGATATCTGTTACCCTAGATAATGTCTGGGTTACAACAAAAAAAATTATTAGGCACACCAAAAATTAAGAAAAAAAATACAGTCCAAAGAGGCAAATCAGTCATCAGAACTAGGCACAGATAAAACACAGATGTTTGATATATCAGACAAGGTAAAATTAATAATTTAAAGCCTCTAAGGGAAAGGTAGATGTGTCCAGGATCTCAAGACAGTCCCTAATTTCTGAAATTCTCTAGAAGGACTCACAGCTAGGAACTATTATGGTGGTATAGTAAGTAAACATAGCTGGCTCGGAGAGGATATGACACAGGCAAAGCCTGGAGAAATTAACCTGCAGGCTTCTTCAGTTAACCCCAAAAGAGGTCACACAGAGCACACTCATCCTCAGCAATGAAAATCCAGCAGTATGTTTGTGATGTTCATGTTCAGGGAAGTCCATTAGAGATCTAGCACCCAAGGTTTTTATGGGGACTGGTCATGTAGACCTCCTTTGCCTAGCATGTACCAAAATTCTATACTAATAGAAAACAGGTATTCAGCATAAACCATAGTGTTTGTACCAACAGTTTGGCATAGTCACCTACACTTAACATTTAGGGAAAGTTGTGTATCAGTGTAGGAAGCACTTTACCAACCAAGTTCCCATATACCAGCCAAAGACCAACTTGTAAATATACCTTTCTTTTTTAAAATTAATTATTTTATTTAAATTAAATTAACATATAGTGTATTATTAGTTTCAGAAGTAGAGTTTAGTGATTCATCAGTTGCATATAACACCCAGTGCTTATTACATGCCTTTCTAAGAGTAGTAGTCTCGGGCCTCCTTTTCTACACAGTAGGTAACATGCAAGATCAGATAGGTAATGTTATCAGACAGATAAAAACTATAAGGAGCCAAATAGTATTTCTAGGCATAAAAAACATGGTAATAAAAATGAAGAATGCTTTTGATGGCCCATTACTGAACTTGAGGAAAGAATAATAGAATTGGATGTGACAGTTGAAATCATACAAACTGAAATGCAGAGACAAAAATGTTAGATGTAAATGTACAATGTAAAAACTCAGAATAAAGCATTCAAAAAGTGTAGGACAATACAAATGGTATAACATATACATAATTTAAATCCCCAAAAAGGAGATAAGAGAATAGAGCCAAAGAAATAATGGCAGAGAATTTTCCAAAATTAATGATAGACATCAAATCTCAGGTCTAAGAAGCTCAGGGAATACACAGCAGGAAAAATACCATGTGCACACATGCGCGCGCGCGCACACACACACACACACACACACACACACAGATGCATGCGAACACAGAGTATACTCAAACTGTTGAAAATTAAAGACTAAAAAGAAAATCTTGAAAGCAACTAGAATGGAGATAAAGACATGTTGCCTACAAGGAACAAGCATAAGTATAGTCAACCTGTAACATATAATTGGATTAAAAAGAATTGGCTTGGGCACCTGGTTGGCTCAGGTTAAAGCCTCTGCCTTCAGCTCAGGTCATGATCTCAGGGTCCTGGGATTGAGGCCCTGCTTGGCGGGAGGCCTGCTTCCTCCTCTCTCTCTCTCTCTGCCTGCCTCTCTGCCTACTTGTGATCTCTCTCTGTGTCAAATAAATTAAAAAAATATTTTTTAAAAAAAGGCACATTTCTCTTACACTCCAGGAAGTAGAATATAATAGAAAAAGGAGCTTAGTATTTCAAAGTTTAATTTTAGATGTTTTTTCTTTTGGTCCATTATTAGGTATAGTAATGAAGAAAAATCTCTCAATGAGATCTCATTAATATTTTAATACCAGCCCTGCCCTAACTGACTGCATAATTTTGAACAGCACACTTTCTGAACCTTGACTTTTCTTATTCATAACATGGAGATGATATTAACCATTTACATAGTTTTTTATGGAAACTGTAATAGAAAAATGTATGTAAGTGGTATGAATTGCTGATACATGTAATATTTGATTTTTGTTGACTTTCCTACAGGAGTACCAGCTCATAATTGGACTTAAAAACTGGATCATCTGGGCTGCCTATTTCTTCACGTCCTTCTTTTTTTATATCATTACTATCTTTATGATATGTGTTTTATTGTCTGCCAAGGCAAGTGTGTAATTTCATGCTATCCAGTGAAAATACCATGAGTCACATATGTAATACTAGTTTTTTAGTAGCCAGTAGAAATTTTTAAAACCATAAAGAACAGGTGAAATTATGTTAATATTTTAAATTTAATCTAATATGTACACAATATTATTTGAATATGCAACCAGTTAAAACATTCTTTTTTTACATTTTGTTTATTTACATTATTGATTTATTTGAGAGAGAGCGAGAGATTTATTTATTTGAGAGAGAGAGCAAGAGAGAGCACACATGGTGCGGAGGAGAGGGAGAAACTGACTCCCTGCTGAGCAGGAAGCCTGACACAGCACTGTATCCCAGGACCTCAGGATCATGACCTGAGCTGAAGGCAGATTCTTAACCAACTAAGCCACCCAGACACCCCTACATTTTTTGTACTATCTTCCTACTCCAGTGTGTGTTTTATATTTACAGTATATCTAAATTCATATGCTGTATTTTCATCAGATATACTTGATCTGAGGGCGCCTGGGTGGCTTAGTCAGTTGAGTGTTTGCCTTCGGCTCAGGTCACGATCCCAGAGTCCGGGGATTGAGCCCTGCTTCAGGCTCCCTGCTCAGTGAAGGGCCTGCTTCTTCCTCTCTCTCTGCCTCCTCCTCTGCCTCCTTGTGTTCTATCTCTCTATCAAATAAATAAATAATATCTTTAAAAAAAATAAAAGTCTTTTTTTAAGATATTATTTATTTATTTGAGAGAGAGAGAGAATGACAGACCATGAGAGAGGAGAAGGTCAGAGGGAGAAGCAGACTACCTGTGGAGCTGGTAGCCCGATGTGGGACTCGATCCCAGGACTCCGAGATCATGACTTGAGCCGAAGGCAATGGCTTACCCCACTGAGCTACCCAAGTGCACAAAAGTCTTCTTTAGAAAAAATACTTGATCTGTATTAGACACTGCCTTCATTTTTCAGTTTAAATAAAGATAACTAAAATTAAATGAAAATTAAAATTTAATTCCTCAGTCACACTAGCTACATTTTTTTAGATTTTATTTATTTGTATTAATATAATTTTTATTAATTTTCATTTTTTCTGTAACCCAACCACCCTGTCAACACTAGCTACATTTTATTTTATTATTATTATTATTTTTTAAAGATTTGACAGAGAGAAACATAGCCAGAGAGGGAACACAAGCAGGGGGAGTGAGAGAGGGAGAAGCAGGCTTCCCGCCGAGCAGGGAGCCCGATGCGGGACTCAATCCCAGGTCTCCGGGATCATGACCTGAGCCGAAGGCAGTCGCCCAACCAACTGAGCCACCCAGGCGCCCCACTAGCTACATTTTAAATGCTCAGCAGCTATGTGTGTTTAATGGCTCTTGTGTTAGACGTCTTAGTTCTTGTTGATTACAGCCTGCCTTAACTACCCTTTGGGAGGCAGAAGGTAATTATACTGTAAACTGGTTGGTCTTAGGTGCTGGGGGATGAAAAATTTCTGCTGTGAAAATTTAGAAGCTGCTATATCCGAGAGAAAAACATAAACCCTTCTGTAAGAAATACAGTACTTGGTTAATTTCCATCTCATTGAGTTTCAGTCACTGAGCAGTGATCTACTGCATTAGCGCTATCATTTTCTCCTTCTTTTCTTATGTTTATGCGACAGTATTTATGGTGTACTTTACATGACGTCATGATTGGTTTTTTTATAGATTTTCGGTGAACCAGTCTTTCGCTTCAGTGACAGCAGTTTCATCTTTGTCTTTCTTACGTGTTATGCCATTGCTTCAATATTCTTTGCCTTTATGGTTAGCACATTCTTCAATAAAGGTAAGTCTAAAACTCATTCTATAACAGATTTTTGAGGTATTTGTTTATTAAATTCCACTGTAATTAATATACAGTGTTATACAGTGCTTATTAAATTCACTGTAATTAATATACAGTGCTTATTAAATTCCACTATAATTAATATATAGTGTTATATTCAAGTGTACAATATAGTGATTCAGTAATTACATTACTCAGGGCAAATCATGGTAAGTGTGTTCTTAAATCCCCTTCATCTGTTTCACCCACCCCTTCAAAAGTTAAAAATAAAACCACCCTGTGATTCAGTAATCACACTACTGGGTATCTATCCTAAAATACAAAAACACTAATAAAAATGGATACATGCACCCCTATGTTTATAGCAGCATTATTTACAATAGCCAAGATGTGGAAGCAACCCTGAATAAAAAAGGTATGGTATATATATACACAATGAAATATTATTCTGCTATAAAAAATGAAGTCTTACCATTTGCTATAACATGGATGGAACTGGAGGGTATAATGCTAAGCAAAATAAGTGAGTCAGATAAAGACATCTGCCATATGATTTCACTCATATGTGAATTTAAGAAACAAAACAAATGATCAAAGGGAAAAAAAGAGAGACAAACTGAGAAACATACTCTTAATTATGAAGAACAGACTGATAGTTTCCAAAGGGGATTTGAATAGGGGGTTGAGGGAAATAAGGGATTGAGATTAAGGAATCCCAATCATGATGGAAAAAAATTTTAAAAAAGATAGATGAAAATATATAAATAAGTGAAATATCTGCACTGTCATATTCATTATAGCATTATTCACAATAGTCAAGCCATGAAAACAACCTAAATTGTCCTTCAGTGGGTGAATGGCTAAAGAAAATGTGGTATATACATTCAAAGGGATATTTTTCTGTCTTACAAACAAAGGAAATTCTGCCATTTGTAAAAACAGAGACATAGAGGACATTATGTTGTGAAACAAGCAAGATACAGAAAAACAATACAACATGATGCCACTTATTTAAGAAACTAAAATAGTCATAGAATGGTGGTTGTCAGGGAGTTGGGGGGGGAAGGGAAGCAGGGAGATATTAGTCAAAGTATACAGAGTTTCATTATGCAAGATGAATAAGTATCTTAGAGATCTTCTATACAACATAGTGCCTATAATTAACAATACTGTACTATACACTTAAAAAAAGTTGCTAATGGGGGTGCCTGGGTGGCTCAGTCATTGAGCATCTGCCTTCGGCTCAGGTCATGATCTCGGAGTCCCAGGATCAAGCCCCACATCGGATTTGCTTGGCGGGAATCCTGCTTTTCCTTCTCCACTTCCCCTGCTTGTGTTCCCTCTCTAGCTGTGTTTCTCTCTGTCAAATAAATAAATAAAATCTTTTTTAAAAAATTTGCTAAGAGGCACATTTTATGTTAAGTATTCATAGCACCAAAAAAAAAATAAATAAGTAAAGAGGATGGAGAGGGGGAAAAAGGACAGAAGGAAACTTTGGGAGGCAATAGATATGTTTATAGCATACATTGTAATGTATTCACAAGTATTCACAGGTATACACCTACCTCCAGACTCATCAAGTTGTTTACATTAAGTAAGTATGTACAGCTCTTTATATGTCAGTTATACCTCAATAAAGTGATTTGAAAAAAGAAAAAGACAGTTTATATCATTGTAATTTGAGTGTTTTTTATGTCTGCCTTATTTTTTTTCAAGTTTTTATTTAAATTCTAGTTAAGTAACATATAGTGTAATACTGGTTTCAGAACTAGAATTTGGTGATTAATCACTCACATATAACAGCCCCTGTTCATCGCAGCAACTGCCCTCCTCAACCCATCATCCTTTTAGCCCATCCACAACCTACCTCCCTCCATCAATCCTCAGTGTGTTCTCTGTAGTTAAGAGTCTCTTATGGTTTTATCTACCTCTCTTTTTCTTTCTCCCTTTCCCTGTGTTCATCTGTTTTATTTCTTAATTCCACATATGAGTGAAGTCATAGCATATTTGTCTTCCCCTGACTTGTTTCATTTAGTAGTTCCATCCACATCATTGCATAGGGCGATATTTCATTTTTTGATGGCTAAGTAATATTCCACTCTGTGTGTGTGTGTGTGTGCGCGCGCGCGCGCACACATACACACCACAACTTCTTTATCCATTCATTAGTCAGTAGACCTTTGGGCTCTTTCCATAGTTTGGCTCTTGTTGATAATGCTGCTATGAACATTGGGGTTCATGTACCCCTCTGAATCTGTAATTTTTATATCCTTTGGGTAAATATAGTGGTGTAATTCCTGGGTTGTAGGATAGTTCTATTTTCCATACTGTTGTCTGGAGTAGCTGTACCAGTCTTCATTCCTACCAACAGTGTAAGTGTGTTCCCCTTTTTCCATATCCTTGCTAACATCTTTTGCTTCCTGTTTCATTCATTTTAGCCATTCTGACAGGTATGAGGTGGTTTCTCATCATGGTTTTGATTTCTATTTCCCTAATTCTGAGTAATTTGAGCATCTTTTCTTTGTCTATAAGCCATCTGGATGTCTTCTTTGGAAAAATGTCTATTTGTGTCTTTCCATTTCTTTTTTTTAAAGATTTTATTTATTTGACAGAGAGAAACACAGCCAGAGAGGATATTGCAGTCATTTAAACAAAGATTTATTCATGAGCCACTGGATTGAGAAGTTATAAATGCACACCATAATTATTAATAATTATTAATAATTATTAATAATTATTAATAACTGTTAGAGTTTCCAGAGTCTGAAGTATTGGGTAGAATAAAAAGCCCTGTATGAAGTTTTAAACATATGCTTCCAATCTAAATCATGATGCCCCAAATAAAGAATAGTTAAATAAACTACTGAGAGTTGGATGTGGTTAGGTCCATAAGCAAGGGATCCTGTAGGCTACAAAAAG